>JAOTQJ010178237.1:0-65177 GCA_025642045.1 Solanum sejunctum
AGCTCTCTCCTTGGTACATAAAGGCATTCACCAACTCCGACACAACTATTAACAATGTCTCCACTTTTGTACATGTTAACATGATTCCATACATAGCCACCTTTAAAACTTCATACAAGCTTGGATACCAGGTTATATGAGTTCTTGTTACGGAGTAAAGTTCACAAGTTGTTCCAATTCACATGCATTTTACTATCTACGTAACGTACTCTTTTCATTGTCATGTTAACTTGTGTGATTATCCACATGTCACATGTTACCTATACAGTCCTACAGCTCTAATATCATGGCCACTAAAAGAATCACCTCAAAAGTAATTGAAAGATGAAGTATACAGTTTTGATTGGTGGTAGCCCGAGGGGGTTCGTGAAGAACCTAGCATAGGGACGATCCCAATATAGTATTATGAGTCGTTGCCCGAGGTGGTTCATATAGAACCTAGCATAGGAATGATCCCGATACAGTTACCACAGATCAGTTGGTCATTTGATTATAGCTGTGCACATATTTTACAGTACATATTTTACAGTAAAGGTAAAGTGATACAAAGGACGTAAAGTACATGATTCCACAACATAACTAAGGCTGGTCCCTGATCTTTCACAGATGCATAGTTTCATTTGAGTTGTTACTTTATATACAGTATATCCTGGGTTACATACTTAGTATATTATCCCATATCAACATCTTTTACGGGGGACCTGCATTTCATGCTGCAACTACAGGTGCTAGTAGATCTCCCCAGTAGGAGTACAGGATATTCAACTACTGTCATCAAGCTCGAGGTTGCTTCGGGGCTTTGTACATGTCTAGAACTTATATATTTTTATTGTACAGTTTGTTGACGCGGGGCTTGTCCTAACCCTTATCAGATGTTTTTTCTTTATTTAGAGGCTTTGTAGACTATGTAAAGCATAGTGAAGTCATGCCTCGCACTTTAGATAGTGTGGCCCCAACGGCCTAGTCGTATACAGTTCCTTTTAGCTTATTATCACTGTTTATCTGCTTAAAGGCACGTCAAATGTAGAAACACCTTATAATAAGTATAGAACGCATATAGTTATATTTTGGTTCTCCCGAGCCTTATCGGCAATGGGTGCCGATCCGCCCTACAGGACTTTACGGCGTGACAATTTTGGTCATAAAGAAGGCTTCAGAAATGGTCTTTATATTTTACCACATAATCATAACATAGGTGCAAGTAGTTCTAGAGTTGACATGATGTTTGATTGCCTGCTAAAGAAAGTTGAGACATAGGATGAGAATCTGAATGACAAGAAATCAAAGATTTTAAGTATAAATCAACAAATAAAGCCCCAATCTATGGCTATCAAATAGCTTGAACTTTTCGGTCAAGTGTCGACTCAACTTAGACAGCATTAGACGGGTACTACCTAGTAACAATATTCAAAATCTAAAAAATGTACGGTAGTGTATGGCGGTTACTACTAGGGGTGGCAAGAGAACCATTGACTTCCTATGCCAGTTTATGAGAAAGATGTTCGAGAGGAGATAGATATGGCGACAAATGCGAAGATAGGAGATGATCATGGTAAGAATAGATTGAGTGAAGCTACTAATGTGCCATCGAAGTTCAAGCCTATTCCTAAGCCTCCTCCTCCTTTTCCCCAAAGAATCAATAAGAGGGAGGAAGGAAAATTCAAAAACTTTCTCTCTATGCTAAAACAACTCTCTATCAATATCTTTCCCATTTAGACATTGGAGAAGATACCAGGGTATGCTAAGTACATGAAAGACTTGGTCACTAAAAATTGGACTATGAGTCAAGAGCTCACCCAAGAGCTTTAATATTGCGGTGTTATTACTACGAGGTCGTTGGTTTAGAAGCAATAAGATCCCAGTGCTTTCACTATACGCTGTACCATTGGAGATGTGGAGTTCGCAAGGGCACTATGTGATCTAGGTGGTAGCATTAATCTGATGCCTATTGAGGTATACAAGAAGCTTGGATTGGGAGCTCTTACTACAACTAGCACGCGGTTGTTGATGGCTGATCATATGGTGAAGAAGCCTATGGGGATACTGTACCATGTGTTGGTCAAACTTAAAAAGTACATATTCCCTGAAGACTTTTTGATCCTAGAATGTGAAGTTGACTTCAATGTCCCAATTATCTTAGGAAGACCATTCCTAGCCACTAAGCAAGCACTAGTAGATATAGAAGCCGATCAACTCAATATCTTATGGCACTTTTCAGATATCTATCAATCCATGAAGACTCTTCATTATGATGAAGATGAAATAGTCGTCTTTAATATTTTTCTATTCATGAAGTGTCCTAATAACTTAAAGAGTGAAGTATGGGCAATAGTTAAAGTCTGAGTGACCGCGTTATCCAAGTTAGGCACTACTTGGGAGGCAACCCAAGCTTTTTGATGTAACAGTATAGCTATAGGTTTATTTTTAGTTTTTTGATTCATAGGTAGCTTGTTTTCTTGTATTTTGATTATAATTTTAGACACTGGGCTTATTGCATATAGGGAAACAGTGTGTTATATAAAGAGTATGCATGTACTGGACTAAAACAACCATTTTAGCTTAGAAGAGCATCAGGAAGTGTCTCTAAGACTGGGTCTATAGGTCGTAAAACACTTTATAACCCATACTCTATCTCTTAGAGATTTCCAATAAGTAGAAAAATTATGCATTCCTGTCCACTAGCCACCTTTATGATCTATAGATTAATACACAGGTCATGAATTAGGCTTGTGGACCTCAGGTAAGTTTCTTGAAATTTTGATAAGTGTTGAGGTCTATACAATCAACTCTATGTGTCGTAAATCACTTTATGACTCATATATTGCCCTATGAAACCCGGTCCTAAAATCTAGGTTTTGGATGTTCTATAAAACCATGGTTTATGGGCCTTAAATCACTTTACGACCCATAATCAGGGTTTCTAGAGTCCAAGCCTATTAACTATCTATTCACCCGGTCAAGGTATAAATAATGAGGTCAAATTATTTTGACCGCATTCTTCATCTAATTTACCAATTTGACTCAGCCATCCACCTCATTAATCCGACAATTGATAGTAACAAAGACCCCATTATTTAGTGATTTCTGACAATCTAGGGTTTAGTTCCCCTTCTCCTGCTTCATCTTCTTTGAATCCATGTTTAGACATAAAATTCATGTTTGAATTTAATCTGTGTTATTTGAATTTGGCTTTCCCATGTTTGAATAATGGTCTAAATTTGGCATTGGGTATCATTGCCTGGATTTCATGTGGTAAATAGTTGTTAGTTCCTATTGATTCAACCACTATTGTGATTAATTGATTTTGTGTATGAATTGGTGGGTGATGATATAGATGTGTATTCTTGTTGATAATTGAGTATAGGTGGTCAGAATTGTAGGGTAATCATGATTAATTAGTTTCGATGGGGTATGTGTTTCATAGAACATGTTGGAGGTTCAAGGTTTAGGGTTCAGGGTTGGGTATGGAAATCATGTGAGGGTGGGTGTATTTGCCATGATGCGGGTAATATGTTTGTTAAAAAAAGTCATTTGGGGTTCGTGTGATGGGCTTAGAAACTTAGTTAACTAAGTTTTCTTATCCACCAGTGGGTTTTATATCCCATGGATTATTCCATGAGTCATAATTACCACTCGTGGAAGATCCAAACAACTTAAAGTTTCTGAGTATCCATCAGCGAGATCTTCTACAAGTAGTAGATTACTCTACACTCTACGATCCAGTCTATGACTCGTAAATTACTTTGCGAGTCCCACCTGATCTCATAGACTTTTCCATTGATAAACATTATTAGAACCACTGCATTATGAAAACTCTTTACGGCTTATAGTATTCACTACAACCTATAAAGGTGCTTTCATAGTACCTTCTACAACTTAATTTAGATAATTTTTGCATTCAAATTTTTTTGTTTGTGGGTCTAACCATGGTACATATATGTTCATGTTTAAAACACTATGTCACAGAAAACCAAACACGATGAGATCATAGACCTACAAAGGAGGCTCAGTGATAATCCTTTGGATGATAAGTAGGCCATTATACTAAGTGGCTCACTAGAGAAGTTAGGAATTAACTCAAACCCATATGCAAATCGTTCATAGAGCAAAGTTGCTGCCAGAGCTGGGCAAACTCATGCGCTCATTGTTTGTACTCCATAGTCCGAAGAGGAAGGCAATGATGAGATCGGTCTATCAAAGAGGACTCCATTCAGAGAAGAGTCTATCTCTGCAGAAGGCTCTGATGTCTACTCAGAGATAGAGTCCTCTATCGCACATTATTCAGTAACATCTACACTTGATTCCCTTAATAGCTACTGGTGCATCGAAGAGATGTAAGACATATATATAAAGGGTGTGCAACAGATAGAGTGGGGCAAGCTAACTTGATTTATCTGCAAGGAGCCTCGAGTCATCCCACACAACTCGACAGTGTCCCCAGTCTCTAGGAAACGATGTCTAGGTATGGGCTTCAATGGCTCATATATGCACATAGATGATACCCTCCGACTATGGTAAGGTAGTTTATGTCTCTTATGCAGCCTCTTTTCAGAACACTCTTCCTAAGGGGAAAAAGCCCCTCACTAAACCCAGACTGACCTAGACAAGAGTGAGGGGCTAGCAGGTGGATATATCAGAGACCACTATCCGCTGGATGCTTTTTTGACCAGAGTTCCCTGCTCCTAAATCCATAATAGAGTTTGACTCTAGGGTGGGGCAAATAAGGTACCCACTTGTGATAAAAGTTTTAGAGCGATGAACCACTTTTGATAAAATGGGTGGCTAGCTTTATTGCTGATTCAGAACTGACATGGGTCACCACTTACTTGGAGCCTATTATATAGGCTTTGCTTAGTTTCCCCACAAAGTTTTGGGGTGGCATTTGTTCGTTCACACATCCGCCTTGCACTTGCTGATAATATATTGACACTAGACCATGCAGTTTTGGTTGCCAGCATTTTAACTGGCTACCTATTAATTGGGATTCCTCATCGCCAAGTAGATTCATGAGGCTGTACTGAATAGGTCCACCTCTATCCCATTCTCGTAGTCTAGGGTGGAGATTTTTCACCAACCAGACCAGCTGATTAAGGACCAGTATACATTGTACCCCCCCTAATTAATGCTGAAGAGAACCCAATGGCATATCTTCCACCTATGACTTTAATTCCTATTTCAAAAATAGATCTGAGGTATTCACCCCAACACCACCGCCTAAGGGTTCACATACCACCACTGCCACAACTGCTAATATTGAGGAGAGGCCTCACAGCCCAAGTCAAATTGGGAGATAGGGCCCACTACTTTAGTCGCTACATAATAGGCTACAACATACATGATACTCCAGAAGCATGATTTATGTGTCTATCATATCTATATAGGCCCTGATGCAGAGGTTATCTTAAGCTGAGTTGTGGCTAACTCAGCTTGTTCATCAGATTAGACAGTGCGTTAGCTGGGCCATTTTAGACTCATAAGGTAGTATGTAGGCATTTGCAGTCGCTACTATTTAGGATCATATCTCTATATTAATGCCTGCATTGATGCATTTGAGGAGAGTGTATAGTAGAGCCTACACATGACCCAACTATCAGACTTGATAGCCCTATAGATAAAGATCCAGTGACTGCAGGCCAACATGGCAGCCATATTGGTAGCATTGATTACATTACCAACGACCAGAACTCTAGTGCTAGTGATAGATCTTTTTACTCCTGAGGAGCTTTTTCAGTCTTCCAATGGATAGAGATTCCGATGGGATGATAATCTCGATGTAGTATGATTTTAGGCAGGGTCAACTGAGCAGGAGGAGCTCGAGCTTACCTATTGCTAAAAAGATTACCCCACAAGAGGATTGCGCCCAAGTATGTTTTTTTGACCCCTATATGTTTTATTTTACTTTGGTTTTGTGCATTGGAGGCAATGCACATCTTTTTTGATAAGGTGTAGGTAGTTATCAGCCTCAGTGAAGTCTGAGTATCTTGTGTCCATAACTACCCCAATTTTTTTCCCATGGATATTTAATTTCTATTGAACCATCATATTTAGGATGTTTAAATGTAATTGTAGCATATTGTGCCAATGCTTGTGGTGTATAGCATGTTTTTTGTGTTGTGTAAAAAATGATACCCATAAAAAAAATTTCATTAGTAGTTAGGTAACAACCACACATATTTAGGTGTGTGACAATCTTTGTTCTGATAAGTGAGGATAAATTGAGATAAGAAGCATGATATGAGGGTATTTTGTTAATAATGTATGCAGTGCCATAAGTATGTGCACTTAATTTGCTACACTCGTATGTTTTGTTCTAATTCAGAATTTTGCCTGTTACTCTAAGTTAGATTGTAGATTAATTGGATTAGGAAAGGATCTTAGGTCATTATTCTTAATAGCCCAGTTAGCCTAAAATTACCAACCAAAACCATGATATATCCCTTGTCCCTAATGTTTGAGCCTAACATGTGCCTATTTTCTTGAAAACACCTGATTAACCTAGCATTGTTAGTTGTAAAATCTTAAAATTGTCTCAAGTCCTTTGTTGAACATTAGGCACGTTGTCTAAGTCAAAATTCCTAAGTTGAAGGTGGCTAACAAAGGTCGCCCTATTTTTGAGGATGGATATTTTTCACTTGAACACAAACTAAAAGACTAAGTAGAGGTTGGCTGGTGTAAGGGTGAAATATAAAAATGAGGGGCTGAATTAGTGATATGGAGGAAAAAAGGGAAATATCATGTACTCGGTGCATGAAAAATAAGTGATGCCTTAGTTGTGAACTAAAAAGCAATATGAAGTGTAGAAACTAGGAAAAAAGTTGAAAAATGAAAAGAAAGCACCAAGAAAAGCATGAAAAATAGGAAAAAGGGAGAATAAGGTGAAAATAACAGAGTTGGTAGGGCAAAAGCATAGAGAAATGCAGTATTAAGGAGGGCCTTTAGGCACTATGTTCCCATAATATCATACCAAATCCCCCTGAGCCTACATTACAAGCCTAGGAAGTCCTAAAGTGATCCTAGTCCAGTTAGTTCTAGGTCTTAATCATGAGTATAGGGGCAAGCCTATGGTATTAGGGTGGTGCATGAATATCTTTTGTAAGAATGAGTGAGTTTGCATAGTCCCAATGTTATATATGAAAATATCATTGAGTGTCAGATATGAGACTTATTTTTTTGAGGGAACTCCTATTGCATTGTTAGCATTAGACTTGCTCAATAATTGTGAAATGTTGATGCTACCTCGCTTGTCATAGTTGTGTTGTCATAGTCACCAGTTTTTATTTGTTTGCTAGATAGCTATCTTGTCCTGTTTTGAAATGTTGGTATGGGTATCTGATGTGTTGTCAAAATAAAACATATTCGATGCCTAAAACATAGGATTTTGTGTGTTCACAATGCGACTTTTATGGTTTTTATGTGTTTTTTGTTTGTTTTTGTAGGAAATACATGTTGGCTCAATTTTGGGAAAAGTTGTAGACTTTTGCTGAGTTCAGGAACTACGGGACCCTCTACGAGTCGTAGTCTAATCTATGAGTTCTAAAGGTGGTCTAGTATGTACTTTGAGTATTAAAAAAAGTCTGAAAATGTGAAGTTCAGCTATAAGAGCCCTGGTACGAGCCATAGTCCCTTTTATGGGTTGTAAAGGATGGTGTCGTAGCAAATTCCAATGTTGATCAAGATTGGACCAAGAAATGTAAGTGTGGACTACTAGAAGGCAGTATAAGTCATAGACAAAGCTATGACTCGTAGAGATTAATCATGGCAGTTAAGTCCAAAATGCATGATGTTGACCACAAAAGTCCGATTACGGCTCGTAGGGCACACTATGAGTCATAATTGTGAGTCATAACAGATGCTGACTAGATTTTCTAATTAAATATGGGAATCATTTATAATTACTATAAATAGTATATTTTAGGTTTTTTGCAAAAGTACACATACACTTGGAGATAATACACACAGAGAGACTTAGAGAGCATGAAAATTGAGAGTATTTATTAGGGTTTATCTTTGGAGACTCATATTTGGAGATTAGTTTCACATGTGGATTTATTACAACTTTCAAGCATGTGATTCTAAATACAATGTGGGTTTTATTATTCTTCATTCACTTTGGCTAAGTGATTAAGTATGTCTTCTTCATACATTGTTGATTTATTTGACCAAATCATGAGTAGCTAAATACATAACTTGGGGTTGTGGGAATCATGAGGATCAAACTTAGAAAACTAAGATTATTTACACTTCTTGAGTTGCGTATTAGCATTTATTAGCCATATTAGCATGTATTAGACATATTCCTTCATATCATGATCTCGCTCCAGGTAGTGATGAATAGGAAAAAGGAATGGTTAACAGAATTTGATGATGTCTTCTCATCAAATCAACAGAACTCGACCAAGGAGAGGTTGACTGGCATAATGGGTAATGTTTAGTTTGGCACAATATAGAGGCCAACCAAGCCCTACATTTAAATTCGACCTTCACCTTCAAAAGAAGACTTGAAGAACCTAAATTACCATCCTACATGCAATGTCCCAATTGAGGGTGTGTTATCTAGGGTGTTTAAGTTAGTGAATCATAAGGAAGACAATTACCCATGTTTCTCTCCAATTTGATTATCTCTCCATTTTATTAGTTTGGTTTAATTTACTGTCAATCATTGAAAAACACCCTTTTTAGAGAATCAAGTAGTTGATCTTTAAATTGATTATTAGTGAACCAAATTGCCAAAGCACCATATTCACTGTAGGATTTAAACCTAACCTTGGTTAGGTTTTTACGACAACGATCACTTTGACCTTGAAATAGAAGTGTATCTTGAGCGTTCATCAAGAAAAATGGCACTGTTGCCAAGTGATTCCATTAGCAAAATATGGGAGAGGTTTACAAACTACTTGAGAATCGTTCCAAACTATAAGATTATTGACGATGCCTTAGTTGAGATTTTCTATTGGGCTCTTGACGAGATAGTCAAGCTTGTGCCGATACCAGTATGGGAGGTATTTTTTGGATCAACTATTCGCAAGGATAACAGAGAGGATGGAGCAAGTAGTCAATACCAATAGAGCATGGGGGTAAAGGTAGAGAGATTCTACAAGGAGCTCATGTGCGATGTGAATGTTAGTTCGGAGCAAGCTAAAATCAATTAGGAGATCATGCAGTAACTTGCTCAACTCTGCACTAGTATGGACTTGCTGGTTAAACAAATTCAAGAGAGAGTTCATACAATAGTCCACCAACCTCCTAGTGCACCCATGTATGAAGAACATTATTATGATGAAGATGCTTGCTTTGTTAGTAACCAACCTGTGGATTTTCGAAACAATGTTCAAGGGTCCAATTCGGACTATTGGCAGCAAGGTTTCAGAAACCAAGGTTGGAATTATAATAGAGAAGGTTCATATACATATAATCGTAGGGGTTATTTTGAGAGAGATAGGGTGTTAGAAGCTGAGTTGGGTTTAATAGATGGTTATAGGAGTGGTCCATATGTGCCACCCATAATCATGATGCAGGGGCTAACAATTTAAGAATTGAAGAGATGTTTGACTAGTTGATAAAAAAAGTTGAAACACAAGATGAGACTTTGAAGGGAATAAGGTTCAAAATTTCAAGTATCAATCAAAAAATAAAGTCTTATTCGGTACCTATCAAGCAAGAGATTAAGTTAACAAAAAAAGGGTAAACAATGAAGTGGCTAAGTAGACAAAGTAAGACCATCCCAAGGCCTCCTCCTCCCATTCCACAAAGACTCAACAGAAAGGCGGAGGATGGTAAAGTCAAACATTTCCTCTCTATGTTGAAACAATTGTGAATTAACATTCTTCTTTTTGAAGAATTAGCGAAAATGTCTGGGTATGGTAAATAAATGAAATATTTGGTTACTAAAAAGTGTTCGACGAGCCAAGTGCTTTCATAAGAGATCCAACAACGTAGTTCCATTACCGCCAAATCTTTAGTCAAGAAAAATCATGGATTAGGTTTTGTACTCTTTTGAGAATGTGGTTATTTATGGCGGATAGAACAATCAAGAAATCAGAGGTTATACTTTATGATATGTTAGTGAAATTGGATAAGTTCATATTGCCAATAGATTTTGTAATTCTTGATTATGAAGTTGACTTTGAGGTCCTTATTATTTTGAGGAAATCATTTTTGGCCACAGGGAGAGCTCTGGTGTATATGAATTTCTATCAACTCAGGTTTAGGGTGAATGATGCAGATATGGTTTTTGACATCCGCCAATCTATGAAGCACCCTGATGGACTAAAAAGTGAAGTTTAGGCTATTGAACAATGTTGAGTACTCCAAATAGATAATATGAACCACGATATTAAATCAGGCACTACTTGGAAGACAACTTAAGAGGTTGATGTTTTGCTTGTTATTAAATTCATGTTCATTTTGTAGATTCATAGGTACTGTTTTGATTATGTGTTGATCATTAATTTTAGATAGTGTACTGGTTATATTTTGAGATAGTGGTGTATTTTTAGAATAATGTGCAACTGTTGAACAAAATGACAAATTGCAAAGATTTACAGCTGAAGTAGTCTCGACGACCAGGCCTATAAGTTATATAGCACGTCACGACTTGTAGTCCTGTCTCATAGAGAGTTATAGTGATCAACTGAAGTTTCCACTCCCACTACGAGCCAACTTTATCACTTGTATTGTATCTATGAATAGTGAATGGTATTCCCTATAGCCAGGTATGATTTGAGATTGTGCTAAGTATTGGATGATCTATAGACAAAGATCTACGAGTTGTAACTCAAGCTATGACTTGTAGTTGGGATTTCATAGACACAACTGGGTGCATTTTAACCATGAATTGGTAAGGTATAAATAGGGGTCAAATCTATTTTGATCCCACATTATAACCCTAATCGATGAAAATCACCCCAATCCGTTTTCTCCAAGTATTTCGATAATTTTTCCGTCACTCAAACCTTTTTCTCGGTGAGAATTTTTTGGCAACACCAAGGATTTTCATCAATCATTTTCATCTATTCTCTTTAAGTTCTTCAATGCTTGTGGTAAGTTCTAAGCTACCATTTATCATAAATTCATCATGTTAAATCTTAGTTGAGTTGATGAATGTGATAGACTATGTGTTGAGTATGATATTCTCGCGGCAAATGATTTGCTAGTGCTACAGTAGTGTTGCCATTGAGTTTGTTGATTGATATGCCTCGAGTTTGGTGCTATGATCTAAAGATTTTTATCACATGCTCATGCTATCATGTGTCTTATATGATTTAATTGTTGCTACTATGATATGCATGTCCATAAGCTTTCAGGTTCATAAGAGCATGATCATGTTGGGTTAATCTAAAGTTGTTGAAACCATTTCTTAATAACTTACTGATGTACTTATTGAACCATTTCGTAACATTAATTCTGAGTGTGATTGAATGATCTTGTTTTGTGTGAGTTGGGGATAGTGATACGAGTTCATGTTTGAATGAGTTGGGGAAGGTTGTCTTGATCTAGTATTCATTGCTATATTCTTTGTTGATAGGGTAAAATAAGTGTTTTGAAATGATGTTTGGGGACTCGCTCATATGCTTCCAATGTGAGTGTTTGCATACCCTACTTTGATACTGTTAGGGCTATTTTTGAATTGTTTGTAGGGTTTGTGTAGTGAGTGAGATGTTTCGAGTACCTTTTGCTTCCTGCTACATGAGTCTTCTACGGCTCGTAGATGAGTCTACAAGTTTTAATTGGCTCTCATAGGAAGTGACAAATACTTTGAATCCCTTTGTTTTCATTATACGAGACCCATCTATGGGTCGTATATTCTTCTACGAACCGTAGTTGGGTTTCATGGCCTCATGTCGGTCATAAATTTGGTCCCTGGCACTACATACAAAAGTAGTCTATGACCCATAGCTATAGTTATGAGTCACAACTGCATATATAGTGGTTAATATTATCATGCACTCCAGGTTTATGAGACCATAATATGACTCATAGTCCTAACTATGAGCTGTACTTGGATTTTGTAATAGCTGACTGCAACTGATTCAAGTTATCTTTTGTTATGTTTTTATTTTGTTCTTGTCTTTTATTTGTTTATTGTTTGGGGCTAGTTATGGTTTTTCTATTATTTTTTTCAAGTATCATGGCATTTAAAAGGAAGCTTGCAGTAATTAGAGCCTTCAAGAGCAAACTTGTAGACGAGCGTTTTGATACCGAGAACTCGGATGAAAATTAGACCTAAGTGAGTGGGTCAATTGAGGCTCTTAATGTTCATCCAAATCCAGAGATTAAGGTTCCTCGAACTAAGGTAGCTGCAAGAGCTGCTAAGACTTAAGTTTGAGATGATAATCCCTCATAGTCTGAGAAGAAGGACAATGGGGATAAGTTTAAGCAGAGCACATATGACTCCTTTAGGAATGAATTCTAGATCCAATGAGGTCTCTAAGGTTAGAGAAGAGGCACATTCCTTGGTTCCCCCATTTACTTCTTCAACACCAAATCCTATAACTCATAGGTGTGGTATCAAGGACATGAAGACTACATTTGATGAAGGCCTACAGTCAAAGGGGCAAGGGAAGATAGGACAGTCAATTTATGAGGAGTCCGGATTGATAAATGCTGGATTGAGCCATGTCCAAGGATTTAAGGATGCTATAACACAACATTGGCTTAGGTGGTCGACTGCTAAACTTGACTGTTATTCTATAGTCATAGTACAAGAATTTGACACACCTTATATAGCCTACTTTAGGATCTTCCTAAAAGGGAGAAACCTCTCGACCAGCCTAATGAGAGGATGACAATCGACATATCATAGGAGATAATCCGTTGTGTACTATTTGGTTTTATATACCAAGCACTAAGTTCTACAACTGAGTTTGCTCATAGATTAAGAATATGACATAGAGGATAAAGCTTTTAAGATGGGTTGCCAAACAGATTGTTGAGCGTGGTCTAGAGCCTACCTAGGTCACTTCACATTCAGAACCTATTATGAAGGCTTCCCACTTCTCCCCTGATAAGTTTTAGTGGGCCATGTCAAGTCTCACATCTGACCAACTTTCATGGATAATGTGCTTACAATAGAGCAAGTGGTTTTGGTAGCCAACATCTTAGCTGTCTGTCACATTTATTAGGTGTGACTTATAGCGGAACAGATTTATGGTCCAGCACTTAGGAGGACCATAGGCATACTATTACCGATTATGATCTCTAGACTCCATGTAGCAGCAAAGGTGGAGATATTATTTCAGATAGATCCTTTAGTTGCGGCCCTCCACACTATAGATCCCAGCCTGATGAAGGATGATGAGAACTCCATGGCGTCTCAGAGGGCATAATCTTCTCCCATGCTCGAACCATTTATGCTAGAGCCACAGTTTGACGGTTCAATAACTACCCCAACCACTACCCCAAATGCTACTACAGATGATAGCCCACAACAGCCTAAGGTAGTCGACATTGAGTGGGGTCCTATTTCAGTGGCACCTGTACTAGAGGCTTCTACATCATATGTTTCCACACTAGGCATGGTTCACGTGTTCTCGATTACTATTTAGGCCATGGAGTAGACATTATCACGTGCTGACGCTCAGTTATCTTGGCTCATGCAGTAGATCAGGCCATGGATTCGGCAGACAGTTGAAGACTCAGAGGCTTGATACAAGGCATTCAACATTTCCGTAGTTGACCAACGTATTGCTATGGTGGATTCCATAGTGACGCCTTTGAGGACCAAGTACAGAAGATACTAGCCAAGGCCCGACTATTAAATGTGTTAGCCTTTTGTGAGGATTTAGCAAAGCTTAAGGCTGACTTTACTTCTCATTGGCAGCTCCAGTTACAGTTCCTAAATCTACAACTATAGACGAGCCACTATTTGATCTTTTAACATCAGAGCATCACCCACATCTTGCTCATGGAATGAGACCCATTATTGAGTATAATGATATAAGAGCGAGAGATACGTCAAAAGACCTTCAAGATTTATGAGGAAGCTGCAGAGGATAAGCTAGGGCGAGTCTTAAGGGAATCAAGAGACGAAGAGCGAAGAAAGTCCTAGGAGAAGGATAGACTGATGGATATTGCCTCATTTAGTGCTACTGTGTGCAAACTACCTTGCCATAGGTAGATGATTAGAGGCATCCGAAGACTGGTGCTTAAGCATCAAGATGTGTTTGTTTTTTGACCCGTTGAATTTATTTTGATTTTTATATTATACATTGGCGATAACATACATTTCTCTAGATGGGATATGGGTAGCTATGGACTAGGTTTAAGTCTGCGTAGGTTTTAGACGATACCTACCTCAAAATTTATCATGAGGTTTTCTTACCTATATTCATTTTCCTCGTGGATATTTATTTTTTGTTGAACCAACATATGTGGGGTGTTTTAGATAATATTTATAGTATACAGTAGTTGAACTTATGACATGTATCTTGTTCTTGATGTTTTATGAAATATTTTAAAAATTGGTATCTATCAAAATTTTTGAGTAGTTGTTGTGTTGCAACAATACATGTTTTAATGATTTGGCAATATTTGTTCAAATTAAGGGCAATTTGATAGATGAAGCATGATCATTGAGTTTTTGTTGGCTATGTATGCATTTGCATGTATGTGTGAACTAATTTTGTTATGTTCTTGCATTGTGTGCTAATTCAGAACTTGTGCTATTACTTTAAGTTGGACTGGAGATTATATGGACTAAGAAGGGATCTTAGGCCCTTGTTCTTTGAATTAGTCTACATTGACCTTAAATGACCAACCAAATGAGAAATTAATCCCTTGTGCCAAATATTTGATCCTTATATGTACCACTTCTTTCTTAACACCTGAGTAGCCCAGCGTTGTTTAGTGAAATACCTTGAGATTGGCCCTGGTCTATCCTTGAACACTATGAACCTCGATTTAGGAAAAAAGCCTAAGTTGAGGGCGGCTACCAAAAGTTGCCCTAGTTTAGGGAATAGATTTTGTGCACTTCGATATAGGCTAAAAGCCTAAGTTGAGAGTGGGTAGTATAGGATTAAAATAGTAAAAATGAGATGGTGAGTTAAAAATAGAAACAAAAAGAGGAAAATCATGTACCGGGTGAAAAAAAAGAACAAGATGTCTTAGAAAGGGTTGAACAACAAAATGATGTGTGAAAATGAGGCAAAAGCTAAAAATATGAAGAAAATTCCCAAAGAATATTGAATGTGAAGACGAAAGGGAGAATAAAGTAGAAATGATTGAGTGTAAAGGTGAAAGTGTCAAAACTACTGGTTCACAGTTGGCCTTTAGTCACTAATTGTCCAAAATGTGATACCAAATCCCAAAGTGATCCAAGCCCAATCATTCAACTGTTCGGGTCATAAGTATACAGGCAAGCCTATGGTAATGGTCATCATGCATGAATGTCATTTGTGAGAGTGAGTATGCTTGCATAGTTCCATGGTTAAATTCTGAAATCCTCATTGAGCGTTAAAAGGGACTTCTTTCTTATGAGGGTATTTGCATTGCATTGTCAACAACTTACTTATTCAGTGATTGTGGATTGTTAATATTCCTTTGCTTGTCATTATTTTTTATCAGATGTCTCAATATGATGTGGTTTGCAAAATATCTACATGATCTTGTTTTGAAATGACTTATATGGGTACCTGAGTTGGAATTGAGTATGGTGTATGCGACTGGGTTGATTGCTATGTGTTGCTTTATTATCTATTTAGATTGAGTCATCACCTGAGGATAAGCAACAATGCTAAGTTGTGGGTGTTGATGTACTGTCAATATACAACACTTTGGATGCCTAAACATTAGGATTTGGTGTGTTCTCAATGCGACTTTTATGGGTTTGTTTGTGTTTTTGTGTTTGTTTATGTAGGAAATACATGTTGGCTTAATTTTAGGAAAAGTTGCAGACTTTTGCTAAATTCAGGACCAATGAGACACTCTACTACATGTTGTCCAACATGTGAGTCATAGAGGTGGTCTCGTTTATACTTACAGTCTCAAAAATTAAAGTCTGAAAAATGTGAAGTTTAGATATATGATCCCCAGGTATGAGCCGTAGTCCCTTTTATAGTTCGTAAAGGTTTGTGTTATATCAAGTTCCAGTTCTAATCAAGATTATGCCATGAAATGCAAGTGTATACTACAAGAAAACAGTACAAGTCATAGGCCAGACTATGACTCGTAGAGGTAAATCATAGCAGCAAAGTTAAAAATACATGATACTGACCACGAAAGCCCGATTATGGTTCATAGGGCACACTATGAGTCATAACTGTGAGCCATTTGCAAACCATATTTTCTTAATAAATTAGGGACTCATTTGTAAATATTATAAATAGTGTAGTTTAGGTTATGCGACGATACTAAGTTGGGGAATCATAGGGAACACAATACCCTAGTTTCTCTCCATATTAACTTCTCTCTTGTGTTATTTAGTTTATTTATATATTTCATTGATTATTGCAATCCCCCCTTCGGGGAAATAAGTTGGTTAACCATTTGATTTGCGATCATTGAATTCTCTTGAGTTTAGATATTGTATGTGGGTTCAACCCTAACCTTTGTTATGTTCTATTTCATGATAGGTGTAACTTGGACAATATCAATCCCTACACGGGCTATGTGACCCTTGTATAGAATCTCCCCCTAAATCAATTTATATTCCTTCTAACACTTAGCTTCTTATTCGCTCACTCAACTACCTTCTGAATCCTCTCTTCATGCTTTAGTTGGATGATTCCCATGAAACCTTCAAGCTCAAGATAAATTCACTTTTAAGCCTTCAATACAAGATTATTTATGTGGTTTAGGGTCATCATGGGCTTCCATCAAGCCATGATCAAATGCATTCCATTAGCTAAGTTGTAATATGAATCAGTAGAAGAGTCAACTTTAAACGATTGTATCTTATGGCAAAAAAATAACTGGGGAGGAACTACGACCTTTTGTATTGGAAATCTTTGGCTTAGATTTCCAATGCATCTACTTTCACCTAATTCTTAGCTCGGATCAAGAAGTTATGCCCATTTTTTTAAAGCTCATCTATGTTGTATTCGCTCTATTTTGTCTAAGAAAAGCTCCACAGGTACTCTACATCATTCGCGGATATTTACAAAGGCATGGAGATTCTTCGTGGGACACCTGGCAGCAGTTTGATACTCATTTCATTAATGGCTTTCCCATAATTTTGGCTACTTCTAAGGGACATTTATGACTTTCTAACCCATCCTAAACCCCTAAAAAGACCTATATTCCTCTATTCTTATTCAATTTAATTCCTTACCTTTAGAATAAACAAATGCTTCCATCTAATGAATTACCTTCAAGTGAAATTTGAAGAATTGGCTTGGAGCATAAGGAAGGGTCTTCTTTTTCATTGAATTCCTTCTTGATTTTTCTTATTAGTAACGTATGTGGGATTGATTCATGGTCCCTTTCAACCATGAAAACCTCAAACTCTTTTGCTTGAAGTTTCATGAAATTTAGTTTACTTTAAATATAGTGTTTTCGGATTATTATTTATTTAATTCAATTGAGATATGGACGATATATTATTGTTGATATTAAAGTGATTTAAGTCCTAATATGATGAATTACATTTGGACTTATGAAGGTTGAATGTGCACATCCTCATTAAAGCTTGATTTAAGTATGGGTAATTTAACTTGTGATTTAAATATGAATTTTTCTTATGAATTTACTTGAATTTAATAGTATATTATTGGTTTAAGTTTGAACCTCTATTACCCATGCTATTCTTACCTCATTATGGCATTTGCATACATGACTATAATTTTCATGAAGTTTACGATATGGGCTAAATCCTAATTATGATGATGTCTATCTTTTCAATGTAAAGTATAGGTATGATAAGCATGTGATCACATAATGTCTATGTTATGTCTCTTTGATCAATTATGGGTGCTTACACTGCTATGATTATGGACCACATGCATACTATTCCCGATTTTAGTCTGTAGACTCCATGTTGCAGCAAAGGTGGAGATATCATTTCAGATAGATCCTTTAGTTGCGGTCGTCTACACTATAGATCCCATCCTGATAAAGGCTAAAGAGAACCCCATGGCACTTCAGAGGGCATAACCTCCTCCCATGCCTGAGCTATTTATGCTAGAGCCACAGGTTGAGGGTTCGACGACTGCCTCCACCACTACTCTAGATGCTTCTACTGATGATATACCCTGGCAGCCTGAGCCAGTCAATATTGAGTGGGGTCCTATTTTAGCTGCACCTGCACTATAGGCTTTTACATCATAGGTTTCCACACCAGGCATGGTTTATGTGTTCGTGATTACTATTAAGGCCATAGTGTATACATTATCACATACTGACGCTCAGTTATCTCAACTTATTCATCAATTAGGCCATGTATTTGGGATACATTTGAGGACTCAGAGGCTTGATGTAAGGCTTTCACCATTTCCACAGTTGACCAACATATTGCTATGATGGATTCCATGTTGATGCCTTTAAGGACCAAGTACAGAAGATACTAGCCGAGGCCCAACCATTAGACATGTTAGCCTTTCTTGAGGATTTAGCAAAGCTTAAGGCTGACTTTACTTCTTCATTAGAAGCTTCAGTTGCAATTCCAGAATCTATACCTTTAGACGAGCCACTATTTGATCTTTTTACTTAAGAGCATCACCCATAGCCTGCTCACAGAATAAGACCCATTATTGAGTATGATGATATAACAGAGCTGGAGCTACATCAAAAAACCTTTTATACTGATGAGAAAGCGGCAGAGGATGAGCTAGGATGAGTCTTAAGGTAATCAAGATAAGAAGACGAGCGAAGAAAATCCCAGGAGAAGGACAGACTGATAGGTATTGTCTAATCTAGTGCTGCTGTTGTGTAGACTACCCTGCCATAGGGTGATGATCAGAGACATCTAGAGACTGCTGCTTAGGCACCAAGTTGTGTTTGTTTTTTGACCTCTTGTATTTATTTTAATTTTCATATTGTACATTGGGGATAACAAACATTTCTCTAGATGGGGTGTGGGTAGCTATGGACTATGGTGAAGTCTGAGTAGGTTTTAGACCATACCTACCCGAAAGTTTATCATGAGGTTTTCTTACCTATGTTCTTTTTTCTCATGGATATTTAATGTTTTTTGAACCAACATGTGTAGGATGTTTTAGATAATATTTATAGTATATAGTAGATGAACTTATGGCATGTATCTTGTTTTTGATGTTTTATAAAATATTTTGAAAAGTGGTATCCATCAAAATTATTGAGTATTTGTTATATTGCAGTAATACATGTTTTAATAATTTGGCAAATATTTGTTCAGATTAAGGGCAATTTGATACATGCAGCATGATCTTTGTGTTTTTGTTGGATATATATGCAATGGCATGTATGTGTGAGCTCAATTTGTTATGTTCTTGCATTGTGTGCTAATTGAAAACTTGCGCTATTACTTTAAGTTGGATTGGAGATTATATAGACTAGGAAGGGATCTTAGGCCCTTGTTCTTTTAATTAGTCTACTTTCACCTTAAATGACCAACCAAATGAGAAATTAATCCTTTGTGTCAAATATTTGAGCCTTACATGTACCACTTCTTTCTTAACAGCTAAGTAGCCGAGCCTTGTTTAGTGAAATACCTTGAGATTGGCCCTGGTCTATCCTTAAACACTGTGAACCTCGATTTACTCAAAAATCCTAAGTTGAAGGTGGCTACCAAAAGTGGCCTAAGTTTGGGGAATAGATATTATGCACTTTGATATAGGCTAAAAGCCTAAGTTGAGGGTGGGTAGTATAGGGGTAAAATAGTAAAAATGAAATGGTGAGTTAGAAATAGAAAGAAAAAGAGGAAAATCATATACCGGGTGCAAAAAAAAGAACAAGATGTCTTAGAATGGGTTGAACAACAAAATGATGTGGGAAAATGCAGCAAAAGCTAAAAATATGAAGAGCATACCCAAAAAAGCTTGAATGTGAAGAAGAAAGGGGGAATAAAGTGGAAATGATTGAGTGTCAAGGTTAAAGTGTCCAAACAAGAGGTTTAAGGTTGGGCTTTAGTCACTAATTTTCCAAAATGTGTTACCAAATACCCATGAGCCTATGTTACAAGCTTATATAGTTCTAAAGTGATCCTAGACCAATCATTCAAACATTTGGGTCATAAGTATACGAGCAAGCCTATGGTATTGGTCACAAGCATGAATGTCATTTATGAGAGTGAGTATGTTTGCACAGTTCCATGGTTAAATTCTAAAATCATCATTGAGCATTAAAAGGAACTTCGTTCTTGTGAGGGTGTTTGCATTGCATTATCAATAATTTACTTGTTCAATGATTGTGGATTGTTGATAGTCATTTACTTGTCATAGTTTTTCATCAGATGTATCAATATGATGTGGTTTGCAAAATATCTACATGATCTTGTTTTGAAAAAGCTTATATGGGTACCTGAGTTGGATTTGAGTATGGTGTATGCCACTGGATGGATTGCTATGTGTTGCTTTATTAACTGTTTAGATTGAGTCATCACTTGAGGATAAGCAACAATGCTATGTTGAGGATGTTGATGTACTGCCAATATACAACACTTTGGATGCCTAAACCTTAGGATTTTGTGTGTTCTCAATGTGACTTTTATGGGTTTTATGTGTTTTTGTGTTTGTTTATGTACGAAATATAGGTTGGCTCAATTTTGCAAAATGTTGCAGACTTTTATTGATTTCAGGACCAACGAGACACTCTGTGACTCGTAGTCCAACGTGTGAGTCATAGATGTGGTCTTGTTTACACTTATAGTGTCCAAAAGCAAAGTGTAAAACTGTGAAGTTTAAATATACGAGCCCCAGGTATGAGCCATAGTCCCTTCTACGGTTCGTAAAGGTTAGTGTCATATCAAGTTTCAGTGTTGATAAAGATTGTGCCATGAAATGCAAGTGTATACTACAAGTAGGCAGTGTGAGTCAGAGGCCAGACTATGACTCGTAGAGGTAAATTGTAGCAGCAAAGTCCAAAATGCAAGATATTACCATGAAAGCTTAATTATGGCTCGTAAGGCATACTACGAGTCATAACTGTGAGCCATACGCCGACCAAATTTTTTTTGTAAATTAGGGATTCATTTGTAAAGATTATACATAGTATAGTTTAGGTTTTTGCAGAAGTACACAGAGATTTGGAGAGAATACACACAGAGAGACTTAGAGAGCACGAATGTTGAGAGTATCTTTTAGGGTTTATCTTTGGAAACTCAAATTTGGAGATTAGATTCACTTGTTAATTCATTACAACTTTCAATCTTGTGATTCTAAATACAAAGTGGGTTTATTGCTCTTCATTCTCTTTGAGTAAGTGATTAACTATGTCTTCTTCATTCGTTGTTTATATATTTTCCCATGTCATGAGTAGTTAAATCCACAACCTGGGGTTGTCGAAACCATGAGAATCTAACTTAGAAAATCCAGATTATTTGCACTTCTTGAGTTGGGTATTTGCATGTATTAGCCATATTCCTTCATTCTGCATGTTATTTAATGTTGGCCAATGTTAAACCTCGCCTAGTGTCATGATCCCGATCTAGGTAGTGATGATTAGGAAAAGGGAATGGTTAACAGAATTTGATGATGTCTTCTCATCAAATAAGCCAAACTCAGCCAAGGAGAGGTTGACTAGGACAATGGGTAATGGCTAGTTTGGCACACTATGGAGGCCGGCCAAGCCCTATAGTGAAATTCGACCTTCACCTTCAGAAGAGGGCTAGAAGAACCTAAATTACCATCTTGCATGCAATATCCCAATTGAGGTTGTTTTATCTAGGGTGTTTAACTTTGTGAATCATGGGGAACAAAATTAGCCGAGTTGCTCTCCACTTAGATTGTCTCTCCAATTTATTAATTTGGTTTAATTTACTACCAATCATTGCAAAACCCCCCTTCTAGTTTGGAACAATTCTCATGTAGTTGATGTTTGAATTGATTATTTAGTGAAAAAAGTGCTTAAATTTCTGATTTTTGTTGTTATACGAGACACTTTAGGGGCCATAGATCATTCTACGGGTCGTAAGGTGGTTTTGTGAACAATTCTTGTGAGGAGCTATTTTTTGAAGTTTATTCTACGAATGTGTAAATAAGCCATAGAAGGTTTTACAAGTTGTAGAAGATGGTTCATGCCTAAGGATCAAAGATTGGGACTTTCTGAAGTTTCATTGGAGGAAAACCCTTTTAAAGATCGTAAATAACTTTACGAGTAGTAGAGAGATGTTGTATAGTTAAAGTCCATATTTCCAACAGCTGAGTAAGTGACCCCAATTACGGGCCGTGGAATGCATTTTGGCTTGTAAACCCCTTTCTCATGGCGTGCCGATCAGTTCTCCTATTTCATTTAGGACATATACATTTACTTATTATAAATAGGTTTTTTAGGTTATTTTTCATAACTTTTTTGCCTAGTACTCAAATAACTCAATAATTAGAGAGAGAACATTGTGAGATCATATTAGAGAGCCTTTGAGAACACTTGTGTTTGAATTTCATCTTTAAACTTGTGATTCTTATTGAAGTTTGATTCGCTTGTTCTTAGTTCTGTTGCGTAAGTGTTTAATTATGTTTTCGAAGTTCATAATTCTTGTATCTACACAAAGCATGAGTAGCTAAATCCACAACTAGGGTTCTAGGAACCATAAAGAACTATCAAAGTAAAATCGGATAATTCATAAATCCTGGAAGGCATATATGAATATATTGTAAAATCAGATAATTCATAATTTATTATGGTGTGGTTTGCAAAATATCTACATGATCTTGTTTTGAAAAAGCTTATATGGGTACCTGAGTTGGATTTGAGTATGGTGTATGTCACTAGGTTGATTGCTATGTATTGCTTTATTATCTATTTAGATTGAGTCGTCACTTGAGGATAAGCAACAATGCTAAGTTGAGGGTATTGATGTACTGTTAAAGTACAACACTTTGTATGACTAAACCTTAGGATTTTATATGTTGTTAGCGTGACTTTTGATTTTTATGTGTTTTTGTATTTGTTTATGTACGAAATACAGGTTGGCTCAATTTTGGGAAAAGTTGCAGACTTTTGGTGATTTCAGGACAAACGAGACACTCTATAACTCAGAGTCCAATGTGTAAGTCAAAGTGGTGGTCTTGTTTATACTTACAATGTCCAAAAACAAAGTTTGAAAATGTGAAGTTTAGATATACGATCACCAGGTATGAGCTGTAGTCCCTTTTATGCTTTGTAAAGGTTGGTGTCATATCAAGTTCTAGTATTGATCAAGATTGTGGCATGAAATGCAAGTGTATACTATAAGAAGGCAGTACGAATTATAGGAAAGACTATGATTCGTAGAGGTGAATCATAGCAGCAAGGTCCAAAATGCAAGATACTGACCACGGAAGCCCAATTATGGCTCGTAGGGCACACTACGATTCATAACTGTGAGCCATACACTGACTAGATTTTCTTACTAAATTAGGGACTCATTTGTAAATATTATAAATAGTATAGTTTAGGTTATCCGGTAATACTAAGTTCGGAAATCACGGGGAACACAATACCCTACTTTCTCTCTATATTGACTTCTCTCTTGTGTTAGTTTATTTATATTTTTCATTGATTATTTCACCCACCCCGCCCCACTTCGAGAAAATAAGTTCGTTAACCATTCGATTTGCAATCATTGAATTCTCTTGCGTTTACATATTCTATGTGGGTTCGACCCTAACCTTTGTTAGGTTCTATTTCATGACAGGTGTAACTTGGACAATATCAACCCCTAAATGGGCTATGTGACCCTTGTATAGAACCTCCTTCTAAATCAATTTATACTCCTTGTAACAGTTAGCTTCTCATTCGCTCACTCAAATACCTTCTGAATCTTCTTTTCATGCTCTAGTCGAAAGATTCCTATGGAACCTTCAAGTTCAAGCTAAATTCACTTTCAAGCCTTCAATACAAGATTATTTATGTGGTTTAGGCCCTAATCAAATGCATTCCATTAGCTAAGTTTTTAACATGAATTAGTAGAAGAGTCAACTTTAAATGATTGTATCTCTTAGCAAAAAAATATTTGCGGGGCCTACAACCTACCATGTTGGAGATATTTGGATTAGCTTTCAAATGCATATACTTTCACCTAATTTTGGGCTCAGATCAAGAAGTTATGCCCATTTTTGTAAAGCTCGTCTATGCTGTATTCGCTCTATTTTGGCTAAGGAAAGATCCACAAGTACTCTGCATCATCTGTGGTTCTTTGCACAGCCATGGAGATTCTTCATGGGACACCTGGTAGCAGTTTGAAGCTCATTTCATTAATGGCTTGCCCATAATTTTGGCTACTTCTAAGGGACGTATATGACTTTGTAACCCATCCTAAACCCCTGAAAAGACCTATATTTCTCTATTCTTATTTAATTTCATTCCTTACCTTTAGAATAATCAAATTCTTCCATCTAACGAATTACCTTCAAGTGAAATTTGAAGAATTGGCTTGGAGCATAAGGAAGGGTCTTCTTTTTCACTGAATTCCTTCTTTATTTCTCTTATTCTCTAAGGTATGTGGGATTGATTCATGGTCCCTTTCAACCATGAAAATCTCAAACTCTTTTACTTGAGGTTTCATGAAATTTAGCTTACTTTAAATATAGGTTTTTAGGATTATTATTTATTTGATTGAACTGAGATATGGATGATGTTTTATTGTTCATATTAAAGTGATTTAAGCTCTAATATGATGAATTATGTTTGGGGTTATGAAGACTGAATGTGCACATCCTCATTTAAGCTTGATTTAAGTATGGGTAATTTAACTTGTGATTTAAATATGAATTTTTCTTATGAATTTACTTGAATTTAATAGTATATTATTGTTTTAAGTTTGAACCACTATTGCTCATGCTATTCTTATCTCATTATGGCATTTGCATACATGACTACAATTTTCATGAAGTTTACGATATGTGCTAAGTCCCAATTATGATGATGTCTATGTTTTCAATATAAAGTATAGGTATGACAAGAATGTGATCAGATAATGTCTATGTTATGTCTCTTTGAGCAATTATGGGTGCTTACACTGCTATGATTATGGAGCACTTAATAAGGATGGAGGTAGGGTAGGCTATCCCCAAGGGTCCGTACTCCTTTCATATGACCATGCTTAAAGGAGCTATTTTATGCATGAAAGTATGACATGAAGTATGATTTGTTTTATTTTCCTAAGTATGCATAATTATGAAATGTGATTTGTCCTTTAAGCCTAAGTATGTATTGTTATGTCTTGGCAAGACTTGTGCCTATTTTTCAATCATGAATACATATATGTTTTCTAGTAGGATGATGACTTAGCATCAATAGGATTGGAGGCAGGGAGGGCTATCCCCAAAGGCATGTATTCCTTTCCATAGAACTATGTGCTTAACATAGGTTATGTTTATTTCATTTATGGATGATGAATATTAATGGATCTACCTTTGGCAAACAGGTCACCTCTTTATCCATTGTAGAGTAGATGATGGAGTTCCAAGTTACAACTCACTTGCTCTTATGTCAGTTAAGGTCGCATCCCTTAATATGCAAATTTTTTTCACATTCATGCATCATGCATTTAATGGCTTATTAATATATTATTCTTTCTTATATACTTCTTTCTATATATATGCTCTTATCATCTATCATTGAATGCAGGTTCAATTAGTTCATATGAATTCCATGCTTGCATATTTAGTACATTCACATACACTAATGCATACTCTTTGCCTAATATTATCTAACTTTATAAGGACCGGAGACTACATTCATCCACTGTTCGATGTCTAGTCGGATTTGAGAATGTTGTTATGGTGAGTCCTATCTTCCAAGGACAATCCACTATCAATCTGCATTATGTTGCATTATTTTATGGTATTTAATTTGAGGGTGATCCCAAGACATATCTTAGCCTCCATCCTCTCTTATGACTAGACACACTGCTGGGCACCTTATAGACGCTTGTACGGATATATGTTATGTGTTGTATTTAGAGGTTATGATTATGGCTATCTGTTGAATATGGTTACTATTAATTATGAGTATTATGATATGGATTTATGTTATGTTGTGGAAGATCCCATGTCCCTTCTTGCACCCATAGAGTGAGTCATTCTTACCCACCCTTTAGTTCTTATTTGCTTTGTGTTGTGTGAATCAATGCAAATCCTTATTCCAATGTCATCCCCATTGAATGAGTTCAAGGACCCATTCCATTAGAATTATGTGCTTGTTGCTTAATTATGTGCTTCTAAATTGGTGATGTTTAAAAGGATGCTATAAGGCATATTTGGGGACTCTAGGGTTTTCATTCGCTATTTCACTCCCAGACCTTAGGTCTTGGTCGTGACAAAAGGATTCCCATTCTCGAATGGATTTTGTTACAGGTTTGCCCTTGGCCTTAGGCAAGTTTGATTTAGTTTAGGTGGTTGTTGATCGATTGACTAGCTATAGTGTCCAACAGTTTTCTAGGTTATATATTTGGGACATTGTCAGCTAATATGGTGTGCTAGTCTCTATAGTATCAGACTAAGGGTATTTGTTTACTTTTCACTTTTGTCTGGCTCTATAGCGTGGTTTAGGTACTAGAGTGGATTTGAGTTTAACTTTTCACCATCATACTGATGGTCAGTCAAAGCGCACTATGTGTTAGAGGACATGCTTAGGCCTATGTAATTGATTTTGGGGGCTGGTAGGACCAGCACTTACCATTGGTAGAGTTTGCATATAGCAATAGTTACCATTCTAGCATCAAGGTGGCACTCAATGAAAACACAACTGCGAAAAGTGAGATAGTATTAATAATCCACAATTACTGACCAAGTCTAGTACTAACAATACAATATAAGTGCCCTCGCAGGAAGAAGTCCCATATCTGACACTCAACGATATTTTCATGTATAACATTGGGACTGTACAAAATCACTCACTCTCAAACAAGATATTCATTCAACATGCCTAATACCATAGGCTTGCCTCTACAATTATGACTAAGACCTTCAACTAACTGGACTAGGATCACTTTAGCACTTTCTAGACTTGTAACACAAGCTCAGGGGGCTTTGGTATGGTATTTTAGGAGCATAGTGGCTTTTCACCTCATTCTCCCTTCCTTCTATTTCAAACTTTTTTGGGTACTTTCATTTCATTTTTCATCTTTTTGCCTTGTTTTTATATGTTAGTTTTCGTTTTAGCTCAAAACTAAGGCATCACTTATTTTTCTAGCACCCAATACATGATTTTCCCTTTTTCTCCATCACCAACTCCCATCCTTATTTTTATGTTTCACCATTCACCAGCCACCCTCAGCTAAGGATTTTGGCTTATGTTGAGGTGTACAATATCCATCCTCAGAACTAGGGCCACTCTTTTAGTAGCCACCCTCAATGTATGGTTTTTGCCTCCGTCAAGGTGCACAATGGTCAATGAAGGAACTGGGCCAATTTTAAGATTTTACAACCAACAAGGCTAGGTTAATTGGGTATTTTCAAATAATATGTATATGTTAGGATCAAACATTAGGAACATGGGATATATCATAGTTTTGGTTGGTCATTCTAGGCTAAGTTGACTATTAAGAAAAATGGCCTACGTTCATTTCCTAATTCAATTAATCTACAATCTAACTTAGACTAACAAGGCAAGTTCTAATTTAGAGCAAAACACATGACTCTAGTAAGTTAAGCTCTCATACACATGGCACTACATACATTATCAACAAAAGACTCTTAGATTATGCTTTGTATCTCAATTTATCCTCACTTATCAGAACGAACATTGTAATTCACATAAACATGCATGGTTGCTATCTAACTAATAATCAAAATTTTTAGTGGGTATCATTTTTTAAGAAAAACACAAAACCATGTTATACACCACAAGTATTAAGACTATATGCTACAAATACTATCTAAAATCCTAAACATGCTGGTCCAATAGAAAGTAAATATCCACAAGGAAAAAGAACACAGGCAAGAAAACCCCAGGATAAAAAATTTGGGTAATTATGGACCCAAGCTACTTGGACTTTACTGAGGCCCATAACTACTCACAGCCCATTGAAAAAGATGTATATTGCAATGCCCCTATTATTAATTAATGTATTCACTTTCAAAATAAATCCCTTTGATATAAAACCAACCCTTAATTCACAACTTTTTAGACTTAAGTTCGTGTTATTAGAGAAATTGATTTTCTTGAACAACCAAAAGGAATTACGGAGGGGTTGTCTTAGCGCAAATTATTATTTTTTATGTAGTTATATATGTTAAACAAGGCTAAATAGTGAGTATTATATATGGATAATATAGATAAGGAATATAAAAAGGGGACTTGTGCAGCCACCTTATTGGACCTTTTTCTGTTAAGACTTTTTTGACATAAAATACATTTTCCCCTACGTAGCATAGTGTATAGTAATTGTAGAATATCTCATTGTATATAGATGTGTTTTTAGTGTGTAAATATGTTTTGGGAAGATAATTCACATACCTATAATGGTTAGGTTTGTTTAAAAATCTAAATCTTCTTGTACAGTATCAAAAGAAGGCATGGAACACTGGAAGTTCCGATAAATTTTCTATTGGAGAAGTCTTCTATGTGTGGTTGTTAGTATTTTAATCAGATCTTGATATGTGAGTTGTATTTTGTGATGATTCATGGTTATTTGCAAATCCAAGAAATATATATACAACTTTTATGTCTTTTTTTTTAACCTAATTTAGCAGTTATGGACTCAAAACAGTGGATGCAAGTTAAGACATGTTCTATCCAGGATTTGACATAAAAATCCCTAGGGGTGTATTGTTAAGGCATTGATTACACATACTTGTACAAAGGGTGTTTTAAAGTGATTCTTGACCATATACAACCTATATTCATATACCTACGTGGTTCATGTAGACTAGAAAGACTAGTTTCTACATTTACCAATCCAAAATTGAGTTACATTGAAAGGCAGTGAAACTGCCGAAGATCCTGATTTGTAAACATAGGACTCAGTTTTCATATTTCTATTATTAGTTTCTACCAGTTAAAAGTGATAAATGTTAAATGAGCATGTAAATGAATGTTAAGGTACTCACACTCTTGTACAATCTTAGGGAAGTTGATTGAAAAAAAATGAATGTCATATTGATCAACGACTTGCAATTGGTAAGGTTGGTTGTGTGCTAAAAGTTTCAGGTTCATGTAAGAACTTATTCTTATGCCATTGTCACCTGCTAGTACATTTCAAAGTTATGTTGGTATCTCAGCTACGTTCTTATCATTTTATTTGGTTGTGTTAATATATTTGGGATTCACAAGGAACTTGTTTAGTTCGCCCATTTTTATGAATTGCCTAATAGCTTGACATTATTATGGACTATGTCCTTCATGTGGCTGTGACTTTGTCACCATTGGATTTCCATCTTAATTATGGATTTTTGGTCCGCATCAATGATGGAAGTAGTCCATTTTATGCATGAACTAGGAAACCACTCTTAATATAGTTCTTTGTTTTCTTGAAAATTGGGTCTCCACCCTTCTTAATATAGGGCATCAGTCCTTCTTGATATAAGGCTTTGGTCCCTCTTAATACTCGATTATGTTTGGTGTGATGGTATGACATACATATTGGGCAAAGCTTAGTATTTGAATATCTTGTAGAAATTGTTCCAAGAACTCTTGACACTTAGATGTTTAAATATCTCACTTGATACTATTGATATATTTGTTCAATGGTTTATTTACTGTATTCCAATTGTGTTGCCCTCGACTTAACAATGATAAAGTAAAAAATATTATGGGTTCTAGTTTTAGCTTTTACACCACTAAACTTTACGCTTAGCCATAGTTGTTTCCATGGTAGGAGCATATCGAGTTGATGCTTGAGGATGGCCACGAAAGATGATTTTTTTAGAACTTTGCTGGAGATCACATTTTCATCTAGATATATATGATAGTAGTTTGGGACAAGTACATGATTTTCCTTTTGTATGTGTATGTACAAACTGGAAAGGCATGCGTAAATTACGAAACCATGGGTTATAACTTAAGGTTTAGCTTGTCTACTTAAATTGGAGCTGGCGAGCATGTTTATAATGTTATGTTAGCCATTATTTTAAGGTGACTATATAAAATGGAGTTTTAATTGGGTACTATAATAATATGATCAATGTATAAAGATCACATAAAATAGTGTTTGAAATTATTGTGCAAGATACTTACACTTTAAAATTGAACTAGAACTCGACTTGATGACCTTTAGAATAGGATCCTATACCTTTAACTATTTGAATTAATTAATTAGTTATGATTAATATGGCACGTGTTAAATTCATATCATGTGAGCAAGTGTTATGTAGACCTAAAATGTACAAAAGTGGCATCCTCCTGTGAGTGTTGCCACATGTATTGTCTGCAATACACAAACCAAAAGCATAATAAAACATAAAGGGGTCAATAAACATACTTGGGCGCCTAAATACTAGTTTGTGGTTGAGTCTATCCACTCTCCTACCATGGGGTAGTCTACTCAATAGTAGCACTATGTTTGGAGGAGCCAACACCCCTCAAGTGCTCTACCTCATAAGCTTGTTGTATATTTCGTCTTAATTTCCTCAAGGCAAGTTCGATCTCCTCCTACTCAGTCATCCCCACCTAAAATCATACAGCATCGGGATCATTGTCTATGAATTTTCCTATGGGAAGACTGAACAGTCTCCTTAGGAACAAAAAGATCTACCACTAACACAGGAGGTGTAGTAATTGGTAGTGCAATCGATGCTTCCAATGCTACTATTATGTCAGCCAAAGTTGCTAGATCTCCATCTGTAATACCATCAAGTCTGATGATTAGGCCATATGTAGGCTCTGATGTACCCTCTCCTGAAAGATTTCAGTGCACGCATCCATGATAGAGATATTGTCCTAAATAGTAGCGACCGCAACTGCCTGTATATGACCCTCTAAGTCTGAAATGGCCTGGCGGACCCATGGCCTGATCAGATGAATAAGCTGAGTCAACTGCGACTAAATATGAGATAACCTTTTGTGTCAGGGCCTCTATAGATATGGTAGACACGTTAACCATGACTGTAAGAGTATCTTGTGCTATCATGGCCTATAGTATAGGAATAGAAGTAGTGGACCCTCTATCTCCTTTTTTCTCAAGTTGCAGTGGCCTCTCCTTAATAGCAGTAGTTATGGCGGTGGTAGTCTGTGAACCCTCAAGCGGTGGCACTAAGGCGAACATCTAAGGCATAGGAGGAGTCGATGCTCACTGGAGTTCCATCGGGTACTCTTCAGCTTTGATCGAGCTAGAATCCAATGTATACTGTGCCTCGATAAACTTATCCAACTTGTGTAAGTTCTCCATTCTCTATTCTAGACAGAGCTTGTAAATCAAGCAAGGGAATGAGATAGAGGTAGGTTTCTTTAGGAAAATACAAATGAAAATGTTAGTCAAAATAAAAACCAAAACCAAAACTTTTTTAGACCATCTAATTAAAAAAAAGAATAGAATTCAAGAAGCAAAAGAACTCGCAAGTCAAAGAGAGCATGGATCAGGTATAGAAAACAAAGAAAATCTAGGCCCTGTTTTCTCAAAACATCAAAATGATTTGGTGCCCTCGTGAATTTGCTTGATGATGAGGTGGTCCCAATCAATATCATAACCAGCTAAGGTGCTGACAACAAAAATTGCATGCTTCGGCGTCAATATATTTCAGCAGGTGTAGACCGGATACGTGAACGAACAACTGACCACCAAAACTTGATAGGGAAACTAAGCGAAGCCTTGATAATAGGATTTGAGTATGGGAACCCTCATAGGTTCTAGACCTTGCTCAGTAACATAACTAGCCACCCATCTTATCAAGCGGGCTCTTTATCATGCCTAAAGTCCCATTAGGGCGGACTGACACCCATTGATGATGAGGATCGGGAGAACCAACCTACGTCTATGCTCTTTCTATATATATTATAAGGGATTTCTACATTTGACATGCCTTTAAGAAAATAAACAGTGATAATAAGCCAAAAGAAATGCAAATGGCTAGGCCATTGGGGCCACGGTGTTTAAAGTATGAGATAGGACCACACTTTAATTTACATAGTCTACAAAGACTATAGATAAGGAAAAATATCTGATAACAATTGTGACAGGCCCCGTCAATATTAACTGTACGATACAAACATATAAGCTCTAGACATGCAAAGCTTTGAAGAAACCTGGAGCTTGGTAACAACAGCTGGATATCGTGTACTCTTACTAGGGAGATCTACTAGCACCTATACCTGCGGCATGAACTACAAGTCCCTCGTAAGTGACTTCAGTACGGGATAATGTACTAAATATGTAAGGTAGGACATACTATACATAAAGTAATAAATTAAATGAAACCATGCACAGGTGTAAGATTAAAAACCACAATTGGTTATACTTTGGGATCATGTACTTTATGTTCTTTATATTACTTTACCTTTACTGTATAGTCTGTGCACAGTATATAATACAAATAACTAACTGATCAGTAGTAAAACTGTATAAGGATCGTCCCTAGTTAGGTTCTTTCTTAACCCCTTGGGCTACCACCCATGATAGGATCATCCCTGGCTAGGTGATTTTTTCACCCCTCGAGCGACCACCCATCAATAAATAATATACTTTACCTTTTAATTACCTTTGAGCTGATTCTTTTGGTGGTCACAATATTAGAGCCGTAGGACTGTATATGTAGCCTATGACATGTAGATAATCTTACAAGACAATATGACAGTGAAAAGAATACATTACACAAATAATGAAATGCAACAAGAACAACAACAACATACCCAGTGAAATCCCATAAGTGGGGACTGGGGACACAAATAATGAAATGCGGTTGAGATAAAACAACTCGTGAACTTTATTTGGCAAAACGAACCCATGTAACTTGGTGTGAATGTATGTATGCAGATTTGAAGGTGACTATATATGGGAGCATATGAACATGTCAAAGAGTGGAGACAGGGTTAATGGTTGTCTCGGAGTTGCCAAGTGCCTTTATGTACCAAGGAAGAATATAGATTTCATGCCAAGTAATAAGAAATCAAGTTGCCTTACATACCTCGTTGTATGACCTCATTACTTCCTCAATATAACCTTTCATTCCTCAAAATATTTATCTACAACATAGTAGATGATAAAACTAGCATTAGCAGCCAATAGACACATCTTGGCAGCCTAATCACATAAAAAAATAACAGAGGCAGCAAGCGGGTATTTATAAACCCGAGCGTATTCTTTCAACATTTCTTCCCATAATTTTATTTTTCTAATACACATTCGCATGTACACATCATGTGTAGACTGTTCTAGTGCCATGACAATCTTACAATAGCCCACAAAGCACAACACATGACAACTTTACACAACGTAAAGTGGACAGTATAACATTACCTCCCTTCATTACATTTTGACGTCAACAATTCTAAACCCTATTCCAACAACATCCATATATACAAATATCCTTGAACTAGTCTCAAACTAGTAACAAATCAGTCATTAAGGATGTGAGGCAATAGCCTTCCATCCAACAGCCCACAAGTTCCAATCAACATTACAGTCAAGATTGAATAATAAAACTTGTTTTTTAAATGAAACCAAAATCAGGGCAGCAACCTTAGGGTAACACCTATAACTCAATCAATGTCAACAAGATCAACTTCTCTTCATAATACAATCCACAGACCATAGAGAAGTCACTAAAACAAAAGGCATGTGTCCAGTAACTTTCTAAACACATGCTATCCAAATTTTCCAGCACAAACATACTAGAATATACTTCTTGTTTTTTCATGAAGAAACTATACTAAATACACAACTATAATTACTTAACTTTACCTTCAAGATTCATCCTTCCTTCAAGAACCCTAGAGGGTTGTGTTAGCTGATTTGTAAAGTGAATTAAGGAGGGAAAGAAAAGTCTTTGGAAAGCTGAATTTTTTCTCCAAAATGAAATGACCTAAGGGTTGTTTTGAGCCCTTTATAAAGGGTCTTTTGGCTGACTTACTCTTGGATTTTTGACCACAAAATACCACATATTATTAATCTAGTTGTGCAGCAGTATGACCTTACACCTGGTCCTAAATGGGTCTCCAAGTTGATGGGCTTGGGCTACCCATTTTCCAACTTTCTCTTCAATTAGTTTGGTCCCAATTAGCCAAGTGGGTTGTGGTGTACTTGGGACCTTTTCTTATTCATCTTGGGCTGAAAATATAGTTCATTTATGATGCTAAAACATGGGCTAAAGTCACACCCTTAACACGATCTTTATTCATAATCGTACTTAGACAAATTTGATGTCGAGCCTCGTCTATGTTTAGCTAGCAAATTTAAGCTAAGCAAATAGGTAACTCACCTGCTAGCTTACTAATTCCTATGAGCACCTCAATTCTCTTACTTCATTTAAGAATGTGATCTCCTCAATTTGACACAAAACATGTATACACTCGACCCTCATAAGCGTTAGACAAACATATAGTCCATTAATACGAGATTCAAGCACTTTTAAAATTAGCGCTAATTTGACCAACCCATGTCATATTTCATTTATGTAGTACTACTATTGTAAGGTGTGGAGTGTTATACGCGTTGCTCTAGATCTCTGACAGCCAAGGGGTCCCTCATCTTCCCCATCCTATAGTTAAACTCTGTATGGATCGGGAGGCAGGAAATTCTGGTCCAAAAAGCATATGGCAGATGGTGGTCTCTGATATATCCACCTATAGACCCCTCACTCTCATTGCAATCAGTTTGGGTTAAGCAAGGGGCGTATTCCCCTTGGAGAGAGTGTTATGTATCATAGTTGCACATGAGGCATAAAAAATCCTCACCATAGTCAGTGAGTATCATCATAGAGAGTGTGTAAGACACTGAAGCCCTTAGTTAATCATCACATCCTCGAGACTGAAGACACATTTGAGTCTATTGGAGATGACTCTAGTGTCCTTATATATGGAGTGGGCTAGCTTGCCCCACTCTTTCTGTTACTGGCCCTCTATCTAGATGTCAGCAACCCATGACACACCACAGGCTAGTAAGGGCATCAAGTGGAGATGGTCATGATTGGGATACAGCGGAGGACTCTATTTCTAATCCATACTCAAATCCTCCCTTATAGTTGGACTCCTCTATAGATGGAGTCATTTGGGGGAAGCTACTCTAGTTTCCACCTTCTTCTAGACTGGTGAAAGTGAACAATAAGAGCCTGAGCCTGCCCAGCTATGGAAGTAGCTCTATTCTATGGTCAATCTACCTCTGGGTCCGAGCTGACACCTAGCAACACTATTAATCCACTTGGAGTCGAGTTCTACACATCATCTGAAGACTCTTCTCTAAGCCTCCTCCATATGGCTAGGATATTATCATGTTTGACTTTTGGGGCAATAGTACCTGAAACATGGACATATATGCAACTTAGTTTGCTATACAAATAAAAAATTGGAATGAAAAAATAATTTGAATTAAGTTGCACAAGAGTTCTGCGAAAGCACCTTTACTAGTCATAGATTGTGCTAGGAGCTGTAAAGAGCTATTGTAAAGTAGTGGTGCAAACAATTTTAGTCACTGGAAAATTCTAAAAGACTAGGTATGACCCATAAAGTGGTTTATGAATCATTAATTGGATCATAGAGATTTCTAGTAAGTAAATATTTTCTATACAAGGATCTACGAGACCTATCTACGAGCCATAGAGTGATCTTGTATACTCAGAACTTCAAGTCTTTGAAATCTTGTACGAGGGGCAATTATGACTCATGGAAAAATCCATGGCCCATAAAAACTACTCGTCAAACAAGAAAACTCAATTACCTTGGATTTTAATCCCATCACACAGACCCCGAATGACTTTTTCACCAAAGATTGTACCAGCATCAAAGCAAAACACCCACACCCATAATGATTTCCATAACGCAACATGTTTCACAACACATATTCCCTTACGAAAGTTATTAAGCATATTACCCTACAATTCAGACCACTTATGATTGATTTCAACAAAACTACACACCGAGGTCATCACCCACCAATTTTCACACAATATGAATCAACATATAGAGGGGTTATTTAATATGGACCAAAAACTATTAAAGCACTTAGACAAGGAAAAAGTACCCAATTTCGAATTTAGATAAACATTCATGCATGAGCAACCTAGTTTCAATTAACATATACAAACATCATATAATGGTTTTTTGTTCAAACTATCATTCCCATCATGACTTTCCAAGTCAATCACACAAGCAAAGGCAAATTAAGGACTTTTAATTAACTAAAAACTTACCAAGATATTTGATTAAGTTGTAGAAGATAAAGGAGGTGAATGGGCACTAAACCCTAGGTTTCAAGAAAGTCACCAGAAAAATAGGGCCTTTGTTGCTATCGGTGGTCGGATTAATAAGAGAAAGGGGTTGGCCAGGTTATTTTTGTAAATTAGGTTAAGAATAAGGTCAATGTGATTTGAATCCATTATTTACACCTTGACCGGACCAACTGAAAGTTAATGGGCTTGGATTCTATGCAACCCTAATTACAGACTGTAGAGTATTTTACGGCCCATAAACCATGGTTTCATAGAATATCCAAACCCTAGATTTTACGATTGGATTTCATGGACCATTCTACGAGTCATAAAGTTATTTATGACTTGTAGAGTTGGTCGTAGAGACCTCAATATTTAGCAAAATTTAGGAAACTTACTTGGGGTCTACGAGCCCCATTCACCACCCATAGATTTATCTACAGATCATAAAGTTGGTTCATCGACTAGAGTGCATAAGTTTTCTGCACACTATTAATCTCTATGAGATAGGGCACATGTCGTACAATGTTTTACAACCTATAGAAACTGTCTTAGAGACACTCCCTAATGCTCTTCTCTGCAAAAATGGCTGATTTAGCTCTGTACCTGTATATTCTTTACAGAACACACTATTACCCTATATGCAACTAGCCCAATGTCTAAAATTACAATCCAAGTACAAGAATATAAAGTATCTATGAATACAAAGACTAAAACTAAACCTACAACTACACTATTACATTAGAAATCTTAGGTTGACTCATAAGTAGCGCCTGATTTATTGTCGCGGCACGACTTAGATAAATTGGTTACTTAGACTTCACCAATTGCCTAGATTCATTCTTTAGATCATTTGGATGCTTCATAGATTGACAGATATTGAAGATGACCACTATGCCATGAAGACGATTTGAACCTGAGTTGATCGGCTTTTATATCAACTAGTGCTCGCCCAGTGGCCAGGAATGACCTTCCCAAGATGTTTGGGATGCCAAAGTTGACTTTAAAGTCTAGGATTACAATGTCTGTGGGAAATATAAGCTTCTCAATATTGACCAGCACATCGTATAATATCCCTATAGGCTTCTTGACCGTACGATACGCCATTAATAACCACATGTTTATTGGAGTAGCAGCTCCCAATCCAAGCTTCTTGTAGACCGCAAGGGGCATTAGGTTAATGTTAGCACCTACATCATATGGTGACCTTACAAACTCCACATCTCCAGTGGTGCAGGGTGTGGTGAAAGCACCCGGATGTTCTCGCTTCTAGATCAAGGACTATGTAGCAATAGCACTGTTATGCTAAAGCTCATGGGAGAGATCCTGCCTTATAGTGCACTTTTTAGTGACCAAATCCCTCATGTACTTAGCATACCCTGGTATCTTCTCGAATGCCTCAATGAGAGATGTTGATGGAGAGTTGTTTAGGCATGAGAAAAGTTCTTGAATTTGCCTTCCTCCTTTAATTTTTTATTCTTTGAGAGAAGGGAGGAGAAGGCCTTGGAATGGGCTTCAAATTCTATGGTGTATTAGCAACTTCACTCACCCTATCCTTACCATGATTATCTCCTAACTTTGAATCTTTTGCTATATCAATCTCCTCTGAACATCTTCCACATCAACTGGCATGGGAGGATCAATGGTACTCTTGCCACCCTAAGTAGTAATCTCCATACACTTATATTCATTTTTTAAATTTTTAATAGTACTACTATGCACTGTATACTTCTGACACTGATTGAGCTATGTCAACACTTGACCGAACTATTGTTCAAGTTGTTTAATAGCCATAGAGTACGACTCAATTTTTTGATTGATGCTCGAAATGTTATACTTCATGACTTTTAGAGTCTTATCCTGTGTCTCATCTTTCTTCAACAGGCAATCAATAATCTTCTTTATTCTTGAACTATCTGCACCTACATCATGATTATGTGGTGGCATATAGGGACCATTTATGAAGCCTTCTCTATGACCCCAATCTATATCTCACTCTGGACTCTTATTCTAATTATAGCATCCTCCACGGTTGTCCCTTTAAGCTCCACCTCTGTTGAAGTTCCGACATTTGTTTCCTCTACCTTGTCATAAATAGTCCTAATTAGACCTCTGGGCGTTAGTCCAGAATCACCCCTTCTAATTTGCAACAAAACATGCATCCTCATCATAATATAGCTCATCATACATGGGTGCACGCAGAGTTTGATAAACCACTGCATTTATTCCCTTTTGATTTTGCTTAATCGTTACCTTTACACCTGTCCAAATCTAGTCAAGATGTTTCATGATTTCATCATTGATCTTTGCTTGCTCTAGACCATCATTGATAGCACATGATCTTTTGGTGGATGCTTTGTCTCTATGCCCCCATGCATGGTTCGTTTTGACCACTCTTTCTATTTGCTCTACTATCATTACAAATGGCTGATCTAAGAACATGCCTCTTCATGAAGGTGTCAATATAAGCCTGACTATTCTCATCAAGGGCATGGTAGAAGATCACCACCAACACCTCATCAAGTATCTTGTGGTTAGGGATGCTTCTCAGATATTTGGTGAATTGCTCCCAAGTAGTACTGATCGAATCACCAGGAAGTTACTAAAATTGTTGATCTGGCCCTTCAAGTTGAACTTCTTCGATCTAGGGAAGTACCTCTCCAAAAATGCCTTCTACAAGTCAACCAAACAGCTGATCGAACTATACGGGAGCTCAGATAGCCATAATGTTGCATTAACCATAAGAGATAATAGGAAGACATGAAGTCCCACAATATTCACAGACAGATTCTTTTTCCCCAGCACACACTGGAGACAAATGTCACATTATGTAGATGGATATGAGGATCCTCTAATATTAAGCCCATAAATAGCCCATGGTTCTACAACCTTTGACGTAACCCACTTGAGACTGTGAATTTTGTGTCTACTAGCAGTGGTGGAAACATAATAGCTCCAGTCACCTTCATAACAATAGGATTCAGCCTGTATTTATTCCACTGGTAAGCATTGGCATTGAAATCCTAGGGCTCTGGAGCGATGTCCTCAAGAGGAGGTAGGTTCTCATTATCATCATTCTCATTGTTGTTCCTATTCAGAGCTGCATTATTGGCATTGTCTTGGGCCATTCTCCTTAACATTCTATGGATCTCTAGATTAGAAAAAGTTAAGGGATTGCCTTGACTCTAGTTATTAGGAATACACTGCACTTACACCCTGAAAAAGAACAAAAACAACAAAGAAAAGTAAAATATGGGAAATAAGGATTAACATCCAAATTACTATTAATTAACGAAGTCTAGCCGTGTTCCCTAGAAACGAAACCAAAATCTTGATGTCGCCCAAGTTGCACCTCCTATTAGAGGACAAAGCAGTCATTGTCAAGAAATAGAACCTAAGAAAGCTTAGGGTCAAACCCATAGGGAATACATAGACTCAAAAGAATTTAATATCTCAATTTGAGTGGTTAACCAACTTACTTCCCTAAAGGGAGTGGGGGTTTGCAATAATCAATGAAAAATAAAATTAAACTAACACAAAAGAGAAATCAGTATGGAGAGAAAGTAGGGTATTGTGTTTCCCATGATTTGCCAACTCAGTATCACCAGGTAACCTAATTCTTTTATACTATGTAGAATGCAGGACGGTAAGTTATGTTCACCAAGCCCTTTGGTCTAAGGTGAAAGGTGAATGTCACTATATGACTTGTCCCATATCCATAGTGTGCATTACGAACCCTTACCTATTAGTCCTAGTACAACCTCCCTTTGGCCAAGTTTGGTTAATTAGACAAGAACACATCAATCGAATCCTGTTTATTAATCACTTTTCCTATTCATTACTGCTTTGATCCATTCAGTAATACTAGGCGAGTTCTAATGTTGGACACCATCATAAAACATTCAAAATAAATAGAATTAATATATGCATACATACCTTCCATGAATTATGAATTATCCGATTTTACTTTGTTAGTTCTTTATGGTTCCGACAAACCTAGTTATGAATTTAGCTACTCATGCTTTGTGTATATGCAACAATTATGGATTTAATGAACATAAATGAACACTTACACAATAGAATTAAGAACAAGAAAATCCAACTTCAATAAAAATCACAATCTTAAAAATGAAATTAAAACACAAGTTTTCTCAAAGACTCTCTAATGTGATCTCACAATTTTCTCTCTCTAATTACTAAGTTCTCTGAGTACTAGGAGAAAACTTATACAAAAATAACTTGACAACCTTATTTATAATAAGTAAAATACATATCCTAAACAAATTAGGAGAACTAGTCGGCACGCCAAACGAAAGAGGTTTACAGGCCGTATTGCATTCCATGGCCTGTAATCGAGATCTCGTACTTAGCTATTGGAATTTTCAAATTAAACTCTATAGCACCCCTCTACGCCTCATAAAATGTTTTATGACCTACAAAGGGGTTTTATTTGATGAAACCTCCCAATCTCTAATCCTTAGGGAATCAACCATCTTCTATGACTTGTAAAACCATCTATGACTCATCTTCAAGTTTGTAGAATTAACTTCAAAAGATAGTCCCTCACTAGAATTGTTCATGAAACCTCTTCACGAATCGTAGAATGACTTATGAACCATAAAGGATATCGTATAGCGGCAAATACCTGGAACCTTTGCACTTTTTTCCAAAAATCAAAGCCAAACCTGTAATCTTTCAAACATAACACAAAAACACATAAAACCAACTAACATCGCATTGAGAACACACAAAATTCCAAGTTTTAAGAATCATAAGTACTGTATTTTTGCAGCATATCTTAGATCACCGATTAAATGGTTTGATTCAAGTTTGGATGAGGTATTAGGTGTTGATTTGCTTTAAGATGTTATGTACCAGGTCTTTTTCAAAGTAGACTTATGATTTCCTAGAGTTGCTAGAAGAGTTATGATGATTAAGAGGGTTCAGCCTCTTGAGTTCTCTATTTTTTATAGCATTTGGTTGAAAGTTTCACCCATTCATTGACCCATATGAGATTTTGAGAAGATTTGATGAGGTAGCCAACAAGTTCCCTTTACCAATGAGACTATCTTCTGTTCATCTTATTTTTCATGTTTCTATGCTCTATTGGTACATTCCAGATGAGTCCCATGTGATTTCTTATGACTCTATTTTCCTTTGAAGAGGAGCATATAACTATTTTGGACAGGTAGGTTAGAAGATTGAGATCCAAATATATTCCTTTTTTGAAAGTTCAGTTGTGACACCATTTTGTGTGTGAGGCTACTTAAGAGTTGGAGTCTGATATGAAGGCCAGATATCCCATCCTTTTTAAAGCTTCAGGTACTCCACTTTTCCATATGTTCGAGGATGAACATTATTTTCAGTGGTAAATGTATAATGACCTTGTTGGTCATTTTTGGTATTATCTAAGAAAATTTCTATTTTACCATTTTGTAAGTTGCTTTGGACCTATTTTGAACTATTTCAATGTTTAGAATTGAAATCCTGAGGTTTTAGAATTGAATATATGAGTTTTTGCATTTTTGGAGGCTTAAGTTATAAAAAAAATATTTTTTTGTGTCATTTGGAGTTTTATAGTCCGGATCACGGATCAGTCAATTAGCTCCGTAATATCAAAACTAACTATGAGCTTTTACAAAATCGAGTATGGAGCTAAAATGAGGTTCCAGGCCCAATGTTGTGATTTTAGTTATTTTCAGAACCAAAGTTTGACTTTGATCAACATTCGGAGTTCAGAAGCTCGGATAAGAATTTTGATAGTTCTAATAGTTCTAAATGTTAAAACTAATGCTAGAAATGGTCTCAGAATATTTTTTGTAGTTGTCGAGAGTAGTTTCGATATTTTCAGTATTAAACTAGTTTTATCGACTTGCATTAGTAAATGTGGCAAGGAGGCTATGAAACTGATTTCTAATGATTCCGTTGACTTTGGATCGCTATTTTTATTATGGATACATATTTGGTTTGTGAAATTTTGAGTTTGGATGAGTTTTGGTGGTCCGTTCCAAGTAAGAAATTTGGACTTTTTTGCTGGTTTTTACTATCCTCTAGTAAAACTGCTTCTCCTCACCGTATTAGTGGAGAAGCATCCGCATTCGTCGACAAAGTTACACATTCGTGGAGTGTTGGCATGTGAGTAACCCTTTACCTTTTTACTCTTTGCATTTACGGATTGGTTTCTACTATCGTGTTGGTCTTTTGGCACCAAATTCCTCACTCATGGGACCCACCCACTTTTTTGGGGAGAACATTTTATACTTGGACATGTTAAGATTCAAGAAACACCATTTTGTTCCTTTTTAAAATTTTCAAATTTTTTAGGTGATTTTGAAGATAGGTTTTTGAAGATGTTTGTTAGGTAAGCATTTCTAACCCCATTCTAAGTATTTTCCATAAGATTTATCTCCATTTTATGATCAAATTCATTCCTTTCAATGTTCAAAATTGGGAATTTTTAGACCATGGTTTTCAAACTTTAAATACTAATTTATCATTCAATGTAAGCTTGATTTTAATGGGTTTTTTACTCAGGAACTTTATTTTTTTGGTTAGAACTTAATTTCAAAATTAATTTCCAAATTCAGTGACTTTGAATTTTTGCTCTCATTTTGACCATTTTGCCCCGAAGTCTAATTCGTGCCAATATGGATACCAAAATTCACCTCTTGATGCATATTGTATATTGCTAATAGTGGTTGGTCGATCTGACGATTGTTTGGAGGCTTGAGTTGATTGAAAACTTGTCCGAGTATGATTTCGGCATTAAGGTAGGTTCAGCTAACCTTTTTGGGATTGAATTTGCATTATTTATCAAGTTTGTCTAGTAATTGTGAGATGTAGAATGAATCATGCAGAAATGGATTTCTATGTTGAGTTATTGATGGAAACACGGTCCCAATTATGCTGAAGATTGGGAAAATTGTGCTCTGATTAATTTACTTGAGATGAGATCTTGTGAGTTGATATAATTTGAGAGATTAAATGTTATAATATGAGGCCTGTGATATTGATTGGGTAGTTGTGTCCCAGTATTGCTGACACTCTTGGCTATTCATATAATGTTGTTTACCGGAGACATGTTCATAAACTGCCACTTGTTGCAACACTTGGTATTATTCTAGATTATTATTTATCATCTATTTTCTGACACCAGAGTTTACCAAGGCATACTACTTTATATATAATTTGTTATTGTGAATTAACATACATTACTTTTATATTATTGAGGTAGCTGTATTATCTGAGATCTGCTTAGCAGTGACAGAGTCTATCGAGGCATGTTATTATTGTTATACATCTATATACTCTATCATTGACATGCATTCCTTTCTATATCTCTTTACTGGCACCAGAATCTATCAGGTTATTATTGGTACCAAAGTCCACCATGATACTAGAAAGATCTCCACCAGTGCCAGAGTCCGCCATAGTGTCAGCGCATGTGACCGTCATGACACTTGTGAGATTTGTATATTGTCTAATGAGAACCCTATTTGTTCTACTTTGTAGCTTCATCTCAATAGATGTATACATTAGTAGCAGAGTCTACCATGATTTAGCCTCTTGTATCTGATTTCATACTCTGCACGTGCATAGATTCATCGATTGTGATTGTTTTTTTCTTACGATCTTATGTATTATTACTTTTGTACTAACCCTTTCTTACAGGAGGTACTTATCATTATTACATACTTGGTTTGATTTCTCTTACTCAATTGTTAAACGTACTGGGTACATTTCGGTATTCTAACCCCTACTTTGTTTCCCTCTACAGATTGAGCACAGGGACCCATATAAGGTTGTTGATTCATTTTATCTAGGATATTCTCCATCTACCCAGATTTTAGTGGTGAGGCTAAGACTTCAAGCCATTATGGATCTTTGATAGTTTCCTATATATTGCATTTATTCAGACTTTGTACAAATATTGTGAGACAACTTTGTATCTTATTTTGAGACAATTGTATTTAGAATTTTATATTGCTTAGATGTTCTTGAACTCATAACTCTAGATTTTGGGTGATTTATTAGGTTATGTTTGAGGTGGTTTCTGCTTTATTTCCTCTTCTTTTAGTTATGTTCAATTTTGGAGAAACACAATCTCCCTTTTGTGAGAAGACTTCTATCTTTCCATGTTTTATTAAGGTTTTCAACTCAACCAAGGCTAGATCGAGGTCTTGCTTGTCATTAACCTCATCAATCAAAGAAAATGTAGACCCACTCAATTTCACTCCTAGTCTTGCCAACCCATGAAAATATTTGGCTAACACCCTTTTCCCATCATCTTCAATATGAGACACACTACCCATGGAAAATCTGCTAAGGGTATCATCATAATCCTTGACTAGCTCTAGCCACCTCCATTGCCTCAAATTGATATCTTTTTATGTGAACACATGCTGGAGACACTTTTGGTTGGTGAAGACGTCCATATGAACTCCATAAAAGTAATATTGCCAAATCTGCAAGGAAAAAACCACCGCTCGATCATGAGTCAGATAATTCTTCTCGTGCTCTTTCAATTTCCTTGAAGCACAACAATAACTTTACCATTTTGCATTAACACCCAACCTAATCCTTGATGCATCACAATACATGTCAAACCTAGCATTGCCTTCTGGCAATGTCAACATTGGGGCTGAGGCCAACCAATCCTTTAAAGTTTGGAAATTCCTCCCACATTAATTTGTCCACACAAACTTAGTTTTCTTTTAAGTTAATTACTTGGTATTGCACAAACCTCCTATATAACCGGCTATACCCAAGAAACTCCTAATGTTAGTAGGATTCAATGGCCTTGGCTAGTTTCTTACCACTTTAGTCATCTTTGGATCAACATTGATTCCCTCTCTAGATACCACATACGAAAGGAAGGCAACCTCATCTAGATAAAGCTTGCATTTATCAAATTTTGCGTAAAGCATTTGTTACCTCTGAATTTGCAATAATACCTTCAAGTGTTCCACGTGTTTTTGCTCATCTTAAGATTAGATAAGGACATCATCAATAAACATGACTTTGAATATATCGATCTAAGGCTTGAAAATCTATTCAAGAGGTTTATAAATATGATTGGTGCATTAGTGAGGCCAAACGACATCACCCTAAACTCAAAATGACCATACCTAGTCTGAAATGCCATCTAACGGATATCACTTTCTCTCATCCTCAATTGGTGATAATAAGATATCAAATCAACTTTGGAGAAATAAGTACTCCTTTGCAATAGATCTAACAAATCATCTATTCTTTGTAGGGAATACTTATTCTTGATGGTGTCTTTATTAAGTTATAGATAGTCAATTCTCATATGGAACAACCCATCCTTCTTTCTTACAAATAAGACTAGGGCACCTTGCGGAGATCGATCAGGTCTAATGAGACCCTTATCCAGTCTAATGAGACCCTTATCCAACAAATACCTTAATTTCGTTTTAACTCCTTCAACTTGGCACAAACAATTTTTAAGGAGGCATTGAGATAGGTTGAGTGGCGAGTAAGAGTTCTATACCAAACTTTATTTCCCTTTTAGGTGGAACACCTGGTAACTTATTTGGAAAGATATCAAGGAACTCATTTATAACAAGGACCAACTCTAGCAAAGAAACTTTGGAAGAGACATCTTTGACCCTTACTAAATAGAAGATGCACCCCTTGGAAATCATCTTGTGGCCCTTTATGAAAGAAATGAACCAACACTTACATGAATAGTTGCTACCTTTCCATTCAACAAATTGGATTATTAGGGAATTATAATTTAACCCTACAGGTTCTACAGTCAACGAAAGCATAAGAAGCATGGAACTAATCCATCCCATGAATCACATTGAAGTCTACCATGGAAAGCTCAACTAAGTCACATAGAATCGCTTTATGCAAGATATAAATAAGGCAATTTATATACTCTTTGGCCTATGATGGACTTATCTACAAGTTTGCTCACCTCAAAGGGCTTATGGAGGACTTTGGGACATGCATGAAACTTTTAATCAAGGAATGGGGTTACAAATGACAAATTTTCTCCTGGATTTAAAAGTGCATATACATCATAATAAAAATTCTAACGTACTAGTAACCACATCCGGAGCTTTTTCGACCTCTTGGAGGTTATGAAGAGCATAGAACCAGTTGGTATTTTGGGCTCCTTAGGCTTGACACCTTTGGTCATGGGGCCTTGTGCCTCCCCTCATAGAATCCTTGGCAAGGTAGCCGGGCTTCCCACAAGAGAAGCAAGCATTGGACCCGGCTAGACATTCTTCTTTATAAGGCCTCCAGCACTTTTGGTATTTTCAACTTTACGACTTGGGGGCCACCCCTTTGTACTTTGGGGAGGAGGAGTGTTAGTGGATCTCTGCCCACTCTGATTTGCATTAGGACACCTTGAAATTTGTTACCATGACCCCTTTGGTGAGAGTAACTCTACTGTCGCCCAGGTTACACCTTCTTTTTGGGGCTAAAGCAGTCGTTGTCAAGATATTTAACCTAACAAATGTTAGGGTTGAATACCACAAGGAATAAGGTAGACTTAGAAGAATTCAATTACAATTCGAGTTTATTGACAAACTTAGTCCCCAAGGGCGGGTTTTGTAAAAACTAGTAAAAGCAATTCTAGGCTAAGATAAGTGCTAAAACAATATGAAGAGAAGCAAGGGTACTGTGTACCCCATGATTTCCTAATTAGTATTACCATATAATTAAATTATTTCCCAGTGTGTAACTTGCATAACAGTAAGTTAAGTTTACCAAACCCTTTGGCCCAGGTGAGAGGTAAATTTCACTACGTGATTTGGTCCATCCCCGCAGTGTGATATTACTAACCCTTACCTATGGTCCAATACAATCTCCCCTTTGCCCAGTTCGGTTGATTTGGTGAGAGACATTCATCGAATTTTTTGAATTAATAACTTTTCTTTTTCATTACTTCCTTAATCTAGTCAGTAACACTAGGCAGGTTCTAATGTTTGCTACCATTAGAAAGCATTAAATACAAAGAGAATTAATTAAAACATGCATGTACACTTTTCAAGAATTACGAGGTATTCGATTTTAACTTGTTAGTTCTTTATGGTTTCCCAAACACTAGTTGTAGATTTAGCTAATTATGATCAGTGTAAATGCAAGACTTATTAATTTTGATAACATAATTAAGAACTTACAAAATAGAATTAAGCATAAGAAAATCCAACTCTTTAACGACAATCACAAGATTGAAATTAGAAGATGAAAATTAAAGTTTACATGTGTTCTCAAACTCTGTAATGTTTCTTTTTTATTCTTACATCATCCTCTATGAAAAATAATCTACAAAACCTATTTATAATGTTTAAAATAAAAATCCAAAACAAATTAGGACAACTAGGTCGATAGGCTCTACGAGGTGCTTTACTAGTTGTATATTAGTCTATGGCTCGTAGTCAGGCTTTCATTAACTTCTGCTTCAATTCTGGACATGTCTTCTATGACATCCCTCTATAGCCCATATGACATTCTATATCCCTTTAGGGGTTTCGTCTGATGGAATTTCAATAAGTTTTCACTTTTTAATCGTTAGGGTACAAAATTATCAATGACTCATCAGCATGTTAATAGACAACTTCAAAAATACACGCTTTACTTAAAATGCACATAAAACCACCTTTATGGCTCATAAAATACTCAATGGCCCGTAAAAGGTCTCATAGAGGTTCAACTTTAGCAACTTCTAGACATTTTACCTATGCCAAACCTGAATTCCTGCAAAACAAACATAAAAACACATCAAATCTACTAACATCGCATTGAGAACATATAGAATTTCCAGTTTTAAGCATCAAAAGTGCTATAATTTTTATAGCACATCAATAGCTTCAACTTAAAATTGTTGCTTATCATCAAGTGACAGACTCGATCTATATAAGAAATATAGTAACATAGACCTCAATCTAATGGCATACATCTTATCAAACTTAAGCACAAATACCCACACCACTTTTCTAAACACAATCAGATAGCTATCCAGCAAACCAACACAGATCAATGCATGTGATAATACAACTATGATAAGCAAGTTCACCATCAACGTGCCACAATCACTATATCAGTTTCATGTTAACAATGCAATACCACTTCCCTCACAGAAAGAAGTCCCATTTTTCACTGACAATGATGTTTTCTAGTATAACCTTTGGACTATGCAAAATCACCCACTCTCAAAAAAGACATTCATATATCATGCTCAATACTATATGCTTGCCCATATACTTATGCCTAATACCTTTGACTACTTGGACTAGCATCACTTTATGACTTTACTAGCTTGCAACATAGGCTCATGGGGCTTTGGTACGATGTTTTGGGAACGTAGTGACTAAAGGCCCTCGTTTACACTGCATGTTTCTATACTTTTGCCCTACTAGCACTCTTACTTTTCATTCAATTCTCCCTTTCTCCCATTTCAAGATTTTTCGGGTGTTTATTGTTATTTTTAACTTTTTGCCTTGTAGTTTCACTTCATTTTTCGTTTTAGTTCACACCTAAGGCATCACTCAATTTTCTTGCACCCAATGCACATTTGTCTTTTTTTTCCATGTATCACCATCTTTCCCCCTCATTACATTTGTTTACTTTTTCCATGTATCTCTAACTTTCCCAATTATTTTGTGTTTTACACTTACACTAGCCACCCCACCATCAACTTAGGCTTTTGGCCCGAGTTAAGGTGCACATTATCCAAACCAGGAACTAGGGCCACTTTTCGTAGCCACCCTCAACTTAGCCTTTGGTTCAGTCAAGGCACACAATGTTCAAGGAATGATAAGGGCCAATTTCGAATTTTTAATCTAATAAGGCTAGGTCTCTTAGATTTTTACAAAAAGAGGTTGATCTAAGGCTCAAACATTAGGATCAGTAGATACTTAACAAATTTGGTTGGTCATTTAATCTAAGTAGACTATTATGAAAAACGACCTAAGATCCTTTTGTAACTAACTAACCTATAGTATAAATCCGAGTAATAGGGCAAGATCTAAACAAGAGCACAATACATGAATTTAGCAGATTAAGCTCACACTTACATGGTACTGCTTACACTATCAATACCGACTCTCAGATCATGTTTTTTATCTAAATTTATCCACACTTATTAGAACAAGCACTATTAACAGAATTAAAAATGCATGGTACTAACTAATCAAAAATTTTAGAGGGCATCATTTTTCACAAAAGAGTACAAAAACACATATATTCCATAGATATAAGTATTATATGCTAGTAATACTACCTAAAAAACCTAAACATGCCTGTTCAACAGAAATTAATTGTCCATAAAGCAAAAGAATACAAGCAAGTAAACATCTAAGATTTAAAATTTGTGGTAGTTATAGGCCAAGGTTACTCAGACTTCATCGAGGCCTATAACTACCCACTCCATCAAAAAAGAGGTGCATTGTCCTCAATGAATACAAAAAATAGAAAATAATGCTAAGGTCAAAAAGAACATTCCTGGGTACCTAAGCATTAGTGTGTGGCTGAGTCTGACCACCCTAAACCTATGTGGTGACCTCATCAGTAATAGCACCATGACTGGAGGGGCCAGCACCCATCACCTCTTGAGCTCATGAGCCTGTCATCCCTCCTTCTCCTGCCACAACTTCACAAGATAAGCTCTAGCTCCTCCTACTCTTTCAGCCCTATATGTTATTATATTGTATTTGCATCATTATCTGTATAGGGACTCTTCTTGTGAGAAGGCTATGAAAGCTCCTCAAGAGCAAATAAGTCCACCACCTGCACTTGGGCCGCAGTTTGTATTAATGGTACTGGTGTGGCTAAGGTTGTTGTCATATCAGCTTAGAGTTCCTGGATCTTCATCTCTAAGGATATCATATCCACTGTTCATGCTATAGTGAAGCTTTACTTGACCCTCAAATCAAAGGCATCAATGTGGGCATCCACATCTAAAAGTTGATCCTGAATAGTAGCGACTGTGTATGCCTGCATACATCCTTTGGACTCCATAATCACATGACAGACCTGGGGCTTGACCTATTGAATTGTCTAAGTCAACTGAGACTTAGTTTGGGCTAGTCACTGCATCATGACATGAATACATATTGCAGACATATAAACTATATGTCACAGAGTGGCCTGTGGTGTAGGAGTAGTAGTTGTGGCCCCATCTCCACATCAATCATAATCTATGATGGCCTCTCCTCTATAGTAGTAGTGGTGGTGGTGGTGTATATAACCTTAGAAGGTGCTTTTAGGCGAACATCTCTGGCATAGAAGTTGGCTAGTGCGGTGCTCGCCGAAAAGCCACTAGGTTTTCCGCAGCTTTAATCAGGCTAGAATCCAAAGTGGGCTAGACCTCAATTAGTAAGTCTAGTTAGTATAGACTTTCTACCCTATACTCTAGAAAAACTCTATAGATCAAGTAAGTGACGAGTATGGAGGTAGACCTCTTTAAGGTTGCCTCATGCATCTTTTATATGATGATGCTAGCCCAATCTATCTCATAGCCAACCAAGATTCTGGCAACTAGAACTTCATGCTTTGACATCAAAATGTTCTTTGTAAGCATCGGCCGAATCTGTGACCTCACAATAACCCACAAAAATTTGGCAAGAAAAATGAGAGAAGCCTTCATATTAGGCTCCGATTGAGTGGCTACCCATGTAGTCTCCGGACCCTGCTTAGCAATCAAACTGGACACTCATCTTATCAAGACAACTATGTGACTTTGGTCATTCATCAAACCCAAGTCCTTATTCTGCCCACTCTGTGATCAAACATTGTTGTGGATCTAAGGGATTGGAACTCAGGCCTAAACAATATGCGGTGGTTGGTGGTCTCTGAGATCTCCACCTAGCGGCCCTGTGACAGACCGTAACTCCATGATATTATATCGATGTTCCAAGACTTATTTGGTTAGGTTAGGGTTATAATAGGTTCATGGGAGACTCCTAGTACCTAAATGAGTTCAGGACTTCCCTAAGAGTTGTGTTTTTGGTGATGGTTCATGCAAGGGTAAATGTTAAACTACCATAATTTTAGCACACTTTGAAATGGGTAGCCCATAACATTTCAAATGAAATACCTTTGATTTAGCTTTTCAATTCACTTTGTTTCACCTTATTTAGAGTTCGAAGTCAAAAGTTATGGTCATTTTACTGAACACTGCTAGCGTAGAGTTGCACTACAAGCACACTGTTAAGAGTCGTAGGTCAGGGTACGACTCGTAGGGCAGGGTCGTAGCAATTTTGAGAAACTTTTAAATTTAGCCTAGGGGTCATATGGAGGGTCCTATAAGTCATAGTGCTACCTATGGGTCGTAACGGGGCCTATAAATAACCGTTAGACAGCTTTTTAGAAAGGGTTATTTTGGTCCTTTCCCACCCTCTCTCTACTCTAGATTGACGTTTTTATGCTCATTCAAGGTCCCAAAACCCTTAAGATCGTCATTGTATTGATAAAATACTCTCTCAAACGCTTATACTAATATTTCACTCTAAAATCAAGTGCCCAAATCTCTTCCGGATCTAAAGATTTCCTTCAAGCTTCAAGCCTCCATTTTCAATCTTCATCAAGAACTTCTCCAAACATAAGGTATGTGGGTTTAAACTATTGGGTCCTTTTACCCATGGTGACCAATGAGTTAAAGTTGATTTACTCATGGGTCTTTATTGTTATACACTTTACTGCACAGTGAATTGGGATTTTATTAAAGTATGATTGTCTTAGCATGTTTTGAGCTATAAATCTTAGATATAACGTGAGATTTGATGAGGGCTTTGGATGTGAATATCTTGGGTGTTGCAACGTGTTGATTGATTGTTTTAAAATAGGTTTTCTTGTATGATTTCATCTCTGAATTGCATGGTCATATACTCCCATTACACACTTCCCAAGTGTTTGATAAAATGTCTAGATTATGATTCTTGAATTGTTGAAGGCCTAATGCTTGGCATATGATATGACTTTATGATAAATAAAGAATGATGTTTGTGTGATAATTTAGAATAAGCTTTAACCATGTTGAGGGGTTAGTACCTTGACCATTATGATGAAGGATGAGAAGTCCATATTTTGAGGGGTTAGTACCTTGACCACTATGATGGAGGGTGAGAAGTCCATTAATTATGTTGAGGGGTTAGTACCTTGACCACTATGATGGAGAGTGGTAAAGTCCATTAAGCATGTTGAGTGGTTAGTACCTTGACCACTATGATAGAGTTTGAGAAGTCTATTAACCATGTTAAGGGGTTGGTATTTCGACCACTACTAAGGAGACGTTAAGCCTTGGATTCCAAGTACTACTTTGCTTGGTCTATGATTATGCTCTCTCCTTACATATGTACTATAATCTGTAAGAGCATGATATTTAGTACAAGCATCTATTCATACATGCCATATTGTTATACTATGCCTATTATTTATGGTTATACACTTTGCCTATGATGCCTACCTGTTGTAGCATTGCGTCCTACATAGTTAGTGCATTCAAACGTACTAACACATACTATGTACCTACATGATGTTACCATGTAAGAGTTGGGTCTCCATTTGTTCATCATACTCCTCCACATGGCTAGTGGTAACCATTCAAGCTAGTTGCTGAGTCCTCTATTTTCGGGGACATGGTCTAAATTCCTATGCTATGTATTAAAAACTATCTTTCCTTTTGTATACTTTGACTATGATGGTGAGCCCTGTTACTTGTCTTAGCCCTCGCTAACTTCTATGTTATACTGTTGTTAGACAAGATATGTGTTATACTTAAGCTTTCACTCACTTATGATATTCAAGCTACTTTAACATAAGTCCTTTTACCTTAGTCCAAATTTTCCCTTGTTATTGTTTCTTATGTTGTTTTATGTTTCTTCCACGACGAAGGATGTGTAATGATATGCTATGAGGCTTGTTTGGGGTTTCTTTGGGTTTCGCACATGTCGATCACATCTAGGCCCTAGGTTTGGGTCGTGATAGACCCCTCACTCTGGTCTGTATTAGTATGTGCTGAGCAAGGGCTTTCTTCCCTGTGGCAGGAGTGCTGAGAACTTTGGATGCATATGATGCATAGAACTCCCGTACCATTATCGGGGTGTATCTCCCTAGTGGTTCAGTCAGCCATTAGATTCCCTATCTGCTAATGTTGTTCTGGTGATGAGGAACACTGTCTAATCCAAAGGACATGAATCGAGGATGGTCATAAATTTAGCAGGATGGTTTGCCTCGCTCATTAATCTATAAGCCCTCTGTGTAGATGTCTTGCATACCCCCAATAGACTATCACTCGTGAAAGCATCTGGAGGTGATGGTGATTTCCATGATGGTGCAGCAGAGGACTTTGTCTCTGTCTCATTGTCAGATCTTGACTCTTGAGTCTAATTATTGTCTAGATAGAGTCATCAGGATAGAGCTGCTATTGTTGTTTCCTCCCTCATCAGACTGGGAAGTGCGAACAAGAATAGCCTGAGCCTGGTTCTGCCTAAGCCTTGTGGCAACCCGTGTATGTGGTCTATCAGCATCCAAGTCAAGATAGATGTTGAGCTCCTCGAGTAATCCACAAACTTTGGGGGTCTCTTTCTCCCTTAAAGTCTCATCCCTGAGCCATTTCTGCATAGCTCAAATGTCCTAGCATCTAGACTTTGGGGACATATTACCTTAAACATACGCATTTACGCAACATGGTTTGCCTCAAAGATCAAGACATAAAATGCAAAAATTTATCAGACTTGATTATAGAGTGGTCTACGAAAGCACCTCTATGGACCGTAGTGAAAACTATGAGCCGTAGAAGTCTCTACTAGAGATAGTGTCTAGAAACATTATTACTGGAACGGCATCTTTGGGAGTAGATACAACTCCCAGAAGGGTCTATGAGTCATAGATGATTCCAGTGCTTGAATCTTTTTCAGATAGGGATCCACGAGACTTGTTTGCTAGCCATAAAATATATTATGATTCATAGAAATACTCGTCAAATAGGTTTTAAGAAACTTTAGGCTTCTAGAATTTCATATGAGGGGCAATTATGGCTCCCGGAATGTGCCATTACCATAAAAGACCCTCATAGACCAAGAAACTCAGTTACCTGAGTTTCTAAGTCCATTAATACGGACCCTATACAATGTTTTCACACATTCTATCAACATCGAAGCAATATGCACACACCCATATGCATCATATCAAAACACCCAATACCCCTACATGATAATTTACACATATACCCTATCATAAATCATTAAGAATGCTTTTTCAACGCTGCCGCCCCCGTTTGAATGAGTTAACATTAAAATTGCAACATATGCCATCACACACCAAATTTTCAATGCACATAATCAATTTAATTCAAACAGTATGTGATCATATAGTTTTCAAACATATCATTCAAATTACAAGGACAAGGCACATGCACTAATTTTTGGGCTAAAGATATGTTCACATGTTGGCAATCATATATTTCAACTCACAAACACAACGATTGCACATATAGTTTTTTGTCTCAATTAACTGTACCTGACAATTTGATTTCAATATAATCACATAATAATTGGTAAATAAACGGAATCTTAAAGACTGAAAAATACCAATTTAAGTTATTAAATAATAAGAATTGAAGGAGGAAATAGGATGATGAAACCCTAGGGATGCCAAAAATCTTGCTTAAAAGTGGTGGGGTTGATACTTTGTCACTGGTCAAAAAAAGTGTAATAGGGGTTTGCCGAGTCTTATTCATAATTTAGGGCACAAATAGGGTCAAAATATTTGACCCTATCATTTATAGGTTGACCGGGTTGATCAAAACTAATGGGCCCAAAGTCTACGAAACCTCAATTACGGGTCATAGATTGTTTTACGTCTCGTAAATCATGGTTTTATAGAAGGTCCAAATGTTAGTTTTGAGGACTGGGTTTCATGGACTAGTGTACAAGTCATAGATTCAAATACAACTCGTAGAGTTGATTGTAGAAATGTCAACACTTAATAAAAAAGATTAGAAAAATTCCTGGGGTCCACAAACCCCATTCGCCGCCTGTAGTTTATCTATGGGCCATAAAGTTGGTTCGTGGACTGGAGTGCATAAAATTTTACTCACTAGAAATGTTTAAGAGATAGTATGTGATTCATAAATTGAGACATGACCCGTAGAACCAGTCATAGAGGCACTTCTTGATGCAATTTTAGCCAAGGATGGCTGACCTAACAGTGTAACTGCACATTCTTCTTAAAACACATTGTTACCCTATATGCAACCAGCCCAATGTCCAATATTATCACCAACATACAACAAAGTAAACTACCTAAAAGTTCACAAGCTAAAAACAACATTATAATTACAACTATCATATCAAAAACCTTGGTTCGCATCCCAATTAATGCCTGATTTATTATCACAACACGACTTGGACAACTTGGTTACTCAGACTTTACCAAATGTCCAAACATACTTCTTCAGATCATCTGGCCGCATCATTGACTGAAAGATATTGAAGACAACTTCTTTAGCATTTAGTATGAACCTAAGACGATTATTTTTATTCTATATCCACTAGTGCTCGACCAGTGGCTAGGAATAACCTTCCCGAGATGATTAGGATGTTTAAGTTGACTTTGCAATCTATGATCATGAAGTCTACAGGGAATATAAATTTCTCAACTTTAACAAGTATATCATAAAGTATACACAGGCTTTTTCATTGTGCGATCAATGATCAACAACTGCATGTTCCTCGGAGTAAGGGCTCCATGTCCTAGCTTCTTAAAGATCGCAAGGGGCCAAGATTAATCATACGTGGGGGTAAGTTAACTAAGCATCACTCATCCTATATTTGCCATGTTTATCTCCGATATCCGCATCCTTAACCTCAAGTTTCTTCTCTCGAACATCGTCCTTATCTATTGGTATGGAACGATCAATTGTACTCTTTCCACCACACTAGTAACTGCCACACACTACCTTTTATTCTTTTGATTTTGCACTATATTTCTAGGTAGTATACCTCTCTAAAGTTGATTGAGTTGAGTTGATAGTTGACCAAACTATTGCTCAAGATGTTTGATAGCAACAGAATCACACTCGCTTTTCTTATTTATGCTAGAGATGTCAGATTTCATCCTTCATAGTCTTATCCTTGTCTTAGCTTTCATCAATAGGTGGTCAAACATCTTCTCAACTTTAGAACTATAAGCACTAGTGTCGCGATTATGTGGTGGAACATAAAGACCATTTCTATAGCCATCTTTGCAGCACCAATCTACAGCTCTGTCTTGGCCTCGATTCCTGTCATATTAACCTCCATGGTTTTCTCTGAAAGCTCTATCTTGGTTATATTTCTGTCCTTCATTTCCTTGATATTAGAGCCAATAATCTTGATTGGACCCTTGGGCGTTCGTCTAGAAATCCCCCATCTGATCAGCAATGAAGCAAGTGTCTGTCATATCCAAGTCGCGTTAAGGCAAACTGGCAACTAGTGCCTAGAAGACTCAAGATTACCAACCTGTAACCATGTGCTTTCTACGGACACGTTAAAGGGTTTCCATAATCAACATGCTTTCAAGAAAGTAGACAATAATAACAACCCAAAAGAAAATGCATATGACTAGGCCGTTGGAGCCACGATGTATAAAGTATGACACATGACCACACTTTAATTTACATAGTCTACAAAGCCTTTAGATATGGAACACTATTTGATAAGGATTAGGATAGGCCTCACCTCATGACTAGCTATATAATAAATAAATATAAGATATGGACACACAAAGCCCCAAAGCAACCTGAAGCTTAGTAACATCAGCTGGATATCCTGTACTCCTACCAGAGAGATCTACTAGCACCTGTACCTACAACATGAAATGTAGGTCCCCTATAAGGGATGTTAGTATGAGACAATATACTTGTATGTAAGGCAGGAAGCACTGTATATGAAATAAGAACCCAAATGATGTCATATAATGGTGTAACGATAAGAGACCACCTTTAGTCATATTGTGGAATCATGTAGTTTATGTCCTTTTTATTAGTTTACCTTTCTTTACTGTATAATCTATGCACAATATATAATACAAATGACCAGCTGATCAGTGGAAAATCAATATCAGGATCGACCCAATGCTAGGCTTTCCTTCCACCCTTGGGATACCCCCCGTAATACAGGATCGACCTATGCTAGGTGATTCTTCCACCCCTAGGATACCAAGCATCAATAAGCAACTTGCATTATCTTTTGTTTACTTTTGAGATGATTCTTTTGATGGTAATTATATTGGAGCTATAGGACCATATATATAGCTTGTGACATGTAAATAAGTATGCAATACAATACCACAATTAAAAGAGTAGGTTATGTAGATAATGAAATGCGTAGGAGACGAAATAACTCATGAATTTTATTAGCAACACAAACCAATGTAGCTTGGTATCCAAGTATGTATGAAGATTTTAGTATGACTATGTATGGGAGCATATGAACATGTTAAAGAGTGGGTGTTTTGTTATTAGTTATGTTGGAGTTGGTAAGTGTGCCAAGGAAAAATATAGATTTCATGCCAAGTAGTACAAAATCGAATAGCCTTAGATACCTCGTTGTGTGACCTCGATATTAACTTGAAATAATCTTCCTTTCCTCCAAATAATAATCTACAATATATTAGGTGATAACGCAAGTACTAACAGCCAATAGATACATCATGGCATCCCAATCTTATAAAAAGTAATGCTCTGGCAGCAAGCATGTAATTATTAATCCAAGCGTATTCTTTTAACCTTTCCACCTCTAATCATATTTTATTAATGCATATTAGCATATACATATTATGTCTAGCATGTTTTAGTCCCATAAAAGTCTTATAACATCCCACCAACACAACACACAACAATTCTACACAACACACAAGTAGGCAGCACAACATTACGCCCCTTCGCTACATTTTGACATCAACAATGCCAAACCTATTCCAACTTTAACAAAACTTCTCTCACCATAATTACACATAAAAACGTCCTAAAATATTCCAGAAAACTTCTCAAAATAGGTGGAGGAGGTGAGACCATAGTCCTCAATTAATCAACCCACAATTTCTACAAACAACACATTTATGATAACACACTAAAACTCGATTGTTTAAGTTTAAGAAAATAGTGTAGTGACCTTCATACATCATTATAAAACTAAAACTTATTAAAAATATAAAAATTATTTCATAATTCAGCGAACCAATAAGAGAAAAGCCTCTTAATGAACAAGAAAATTGTACAATAATCGTTGGAACACATACTGCCCAATATTTCCGCACAAGTATAACTAGCATGTCTGTCTTGTTTTTCTTGAAAAAACCCATACTAAAAACAAAGTATATTTAATTAACTTTACCTTCAAGGTTGAGATATTCTTTAAGAACTTTAGTAAGGTTTCTTGTGGCTGCTTTGTATGAGTTGAAATAGAGCAAAAAGAACTAAGAAAATAAGTTTTTTTGTCCAAGTTTAAATGACTTAAGGAGCTGCTTTTAATCCCTTTTAAAGGGATAATTTTGCCCAATTACTCTTGTATTTTAAGACTTATTTTATAAAGGTGCTGATGCAGTAACTTGGTCTTTTCACTTTGGCCTAAACACGACTCAATTTTATGGGCCTTGGCTGCCCACTTTTCTCTTTTTCCTTCAGCGAGTTTGGGCCCAAATCATCAAGTGAACTGTAAATGTAGTTTGATGCTAAAACATGGGTGACAGTTACACCTTTATCACGGGCTTTATTCATCATTGGACTTGGACAGATTTGGTGTTGGCCTCATTTCTATCTGCTTTGCCTATTTAAGCTAAGTACCTAGGTGATTCACCTACTAGCTTGCTAAGTCCTACAAGCAACTTATTTATTTCACTCTATTTAAGGTTGTGATCTCCTCATTTTGACTTAAAACTCATATAGATTGACTCATCTTAAGCATTAGACATACACATAACCCGCTAGTCTGAAATTCAAGCACTTTGAAAAATAGGTACTGATTTGACCAAGCCATATCATGTTCCATATGCATAGAACTAACATATGTAAGATGTGGGGTTTACATCCTCTCCCCCTTAGGAACATTCGTCCTCGAATGTTAGCATAATTGGTTAGCTTAACAAAGGTCAAACCTTCATTTAAACAAATTTTTGACAACATAATAAGTATTCAAGCACATGTACCTATTACTACCCCAACTCTACATGTTGGACTTCCTCTTTAGCTTCAAATAAATAAGGGAACTTAGACCTCATTGCTTCATCAGCCTCCCATGTTATCTCTTCTGCTTGCTAGTTCCTCCAAAGTACTATTACTGAAGCTATTTCTTTATTCCTTAGCTTCTTAACTTAACGATCTAGAGTAGAAATAGTTACATCTTTTGATACTGAATATACCAAAATATCATCTATAAATACTATCAAGAACACATCCAAGAATGCCTTGAATACTCTGTTTATTAAATACATGAAAATTATTGGTGCATTTGTTAGACCAAATGGCATAACAAGAAATTCAAAGTGACCATAGTGTGTTCTGAAAGCTGTCTTAGGTATATCTTTCTCCCTCACCCTCACTTCGTTATAACCTGATCTCAAATCAATTTTTGAAAAGCACTTGGCACCGTATAACTGATCAAATAAATCATTAATCCTAGGGAAGGGGTACTTGTTCTTAATTGTCACTCTATTAAATTTTCAATAGTCGATATACGTTCTTATGGTTCCATCCTTTTTACATATAAGCAACACTAGTGCATCCCAATGGGACACATTAGGTCTTATAAAACCTTCTCCAATAAGTCTTTTAACTGCTCAGTTAATTAACGTAATTCTATAAAGGCCATTCTATATGGAGGGATGGAAATAGGTTGAGTGCCTTGAAGTAAGTCAATACCAAAATCTACTGCTCGTTCTGGAGGTAAACCTTGGAGCCCTTCAGGAAACATATCAATGAATTCATTCATTACCGGAACTAATTGAAGAGTAGGTGATTCTGCCTTCATATCCCTTACTATAACTAGATGACATATATATCCCTTGGATATCATCTTTCATCCTTTAAAATAATATATAAACTTACCCTTTGGTTCCCCAACATTGCGTTTCAATTTAAGAACTGCCTCATTTGGAAAGTGAAAGTACACTCTCTTAGTTCGGAAATCCATGGTGGCATAGCAAGAACCTACCCAATCCATACCAATTATAACATCAAATCCCACCATTCGTATCTCAATAAGGTCAGCCAATGTGACACAATAAATAACAGTTACTATACAGTCATAATAAATCCTTCTATCAATAATCAATTTATTGGTTAGTGTAGACACTTTAAATAGTTTGTTCAATAATTTAGTTGTCCTCTTAAGCTTGCCAGCATCTAGTGGAGTGATGTATGATAGTGTAGAACTAGGGTTAATTAATGCATATACATTATGTGAAAAGATGGACAATGTACCTGTGACCATATCGGGTGGAGCTTCCAAATTTTGTCGACATCCTAGAGCATAAGTGCTATTCTGGACTCCACTAGAGCTAGCTTCCCTTTTAACATCTCTACCATGACCTGTAGGTGCTTATTGACCCTTACCTAATAGAGGAACTGATGATGATAATGATGCAACATCTGACCCAGTAGGTTGCGCTACATCACATATATGTCACCTCAAGCAATCTCTTATCATATGCCCTAACATACCACCCCAATAACAAGCATCTATCCCAACATGATATGTACCTAAATGACTTCTCCCAGACTGTTTGCAAGGCTGCCTAGGAGTCATTTGTTGGCTTGCTAAAATCCTGTTGTCCGTGCATCTTGTCCCTTAACTTTTTGGCCAAATTGATTACTTCTAGACCGTTAGAGTTGTGGTGACGCACTAACTGTAGAGTATAAAGATCATGGCCTAGGCATTCTAGTAGAAAACTAAGGCCTAAACTCACCTTGGGACAGTGTAAACTGTCCCGTAGATCTGGCCCTCCTGGACTGCCCCCTTTCTAACTCTTGTCCTTGTTCTTTGCCTCTGGTCCTCTAATTGATGTGCAAAAGCTTACATCCTTGCTATATACATGTCTTTATACAAGGAAGCATTGGTGCAATTGCTAACATGATATGAATCAAATCAATCCACGTATCAATGAACTCTATCTGCCATAGTAGCAACTATATTAGGAGCATAGCTGGCCAAGAAATTAAATTGAAGGCTATACTTCTTCACGCTTATATTCCCTTGATGGAGATTCAATAATTGATCTATTTCGGCCTCTCGGATTTCTAATGGTAGGTAATGGTCAAGTAATGCCTCTTTGAACTCCTTCCAGGTAGTTGGAGGTGTATCTATATCGTTAGATTACTTCTAAGCTTCATACCATAATATAGCCACACCCTTCAATCTATATGTCACTAGCTCAATAACTTCTATACCACTCACATGCATAACATCCAAAGTACATTGATCTGATCGATAAAGTCTTGTGGATCTTCGTTAGGATTGGCCCAGTAAAGGATGGAGGGTACAAATTAAGGAAGTCATGTATCCTTATGCTAGATACCCTATCACACCACCTGTACCTATAACTAGTCCTTATTGTCTTTTACCTAGGCCAGCAACTATATGAGTCAATAGCTGGATTGCATTTCTCAGATCCTGCACAGTGGCAGCAGTAGGTGATTCTTTAGAATTTCACTACTTCTTGGTTCATCAAGAGTTGGAGGAGTTAGAGATATCTGTGATAGAAACTCATCTTTAGCCTTTTGTTGTTGTCTCACCTGACTGGGCATACTAACTACCACCTCTACTTTTTTCCCTTTGCCTTTGTTTTACCTGGTTTCTGCCATACTTGTTCTACAAAAGAATTCACAGGTTAGAAACCATTCACCTATTACACTTGGCTCTATGGTAGGATCTAAAGAAAGAAAAGAAAGTGAAAACTCCTAAATGCCACATAGCCTTCTAATTATAAATGTGGTGCACAACACATCTATAAATAATACTCTACATGGAAACATCTTTGTAGACTCCCTAGGACAACCAGCTCTGATAACACTTTTGTAACGCCCAAAGTCCCATTAAGGTGGACTGACACCCAGTGCCGACAAGGCTCGAAAGAACCAACCTATAACCATTCCTTCTCTATGGATACTATAGAGGGCTTCCATAATCATGCTTTAAAGAAAGTAGACAATAATAATAATCCAAAAGAAAATGCATATGACAAATCCATTGGAGCCACGATGTCTAAAGTGTGAGATATGACCACATTTTAATTTACATAGTTTACAAAGCCTCTAGATAAGGAATAGTATCTAATAAGGGTCGTGATAGGCCCCGCCTCATGACAAACTATACAATAAAAGATGTAAGCTCTAAACACATAAACTTATACCTATAATATTGAAATGAAGGTCCCTTATAAAGGATGTCAATATGAGATAATGTATTGAATATGTAAGGCATAAAGCACTGTATAAGAAATAAGAACCCAAATGATGGCATACCATGGTGTAAGGGTAAGAGACCACCTTTAGTCATATTGTGGAATTATGTACTTTATGTCGTTTTTATTACTTTGCCTTTCTGTACTATATAATCTTTGCACAATATATCATACAAATGACTAGTTGATTAGTGGCCAATATATATTGGATCGATCCATGCTAGTCTTTCCTTTCACCCCTGGATACCCCGGTTATATAGGATCGACCCATGCTAGGTAATTCTTCCACAAATAGAATATCACCCATCAATTAGCAACTTACTTTATCTTTTATTTTCTTTTGAGATGTTTCCTTTGGTGGTGATAATAGTGGAGCTGTAGGACCATTGTTGTAGCATGCTACATGTAAATAACTATACAATACAATACCATAATGAAATGAGTAGGTTGTGCAGATAATGAAATGCATAGGAGATGAAATAACTAACTCATGAACTTTATTAGCAACAATAATCCATGTATCTTGGTATCCAAGTATGTATGTAGATTCAAAAATGACTATGTATGGGAGCCTATGAACATATGAAAGAGTTGGGACACAATTATTAGTTTTGTCAGAGTTGGTAAGTGCCTCTATGTGCCAAGGAAGAATCTATATTTCATGCCAAGTAATACAAAATCGAGTAGCCTTACATACCTCGATGTGTGACCTCACTATTACCTCAAAATAACCTTCTTTTCCTCCAAATATTTATCTATTATATAGTTGGTGATAACACTAGTATTACCATCCAATGGATACATCATCGAAGCCCAATATTATAAACAGTTATGCATGGGCAACAAGCGTGTAATTATCAACCCAAACATATTCTTTCAACCCTTCCACCTCTAGTCGTATTTTATGATGTAAATTCTAATATACATATCATATACAGCATGATTTAGTCCCGTAACAGTCTCACAATCGCCCAACAGCACAACATATAACTATTCTACACAACACATAAGTAGGTAGTATAACATTACGTCCCTTCGCTACCCCTCGGCTTCAAAAATCCCGAACCTGTTCCAACTTTAACAAACCGTTCCCAAAATATTTACATATAAAACTAGTCCTAAAATAGTCCAAAATATTTCTCAAAATAGGTTGAGGATGTGAAACCATAGTCCTCAATCAATCAGACCACAATTTCTACTAACAACACATTTTGGATAACACACTAAAACTCGATTATTTAAGTAGAACAAAATAGTGTAGCAATATTGATACATCATTGTAGAACTAAACCTTGTTAAAAACATAAAATTTACTTCATAATACAGCCAACCAATAAGATAAAAGCCTCTTAATAAATAAGAAAGTTTACAATAATCCTTGGAACACATGCCGTCCAAAATTTCAGCACAAGTATAACCACCTTGTTTTTCTTGTTCTTCATGAAAAACCCATAATAAATACACAAGTATCTTTACTTAACATTACCTTTAAGGTTGATAGATTCTTTAAGAACCCTAGTAAGGTTTCTTGTGGCTATTTTGTATGACTTGAAAGAGAGCAAAAAGAAATTAGAAAAATTAGATTTTTTGTCCAAGATTAAATAAAAAAATAAAAAAATAAAAAAATAAAAAAATAAAAAAATAAAAAATAAAAAATAAAAAAACCCAGCTAAGACTATATACAAAATATAAACTCTCTTTCTCTCTCTCAAATTGTTGTAGTTATTACAAAGAAAATTTTTTCTTCCAAATTATATAAAAATCTAATTTTTTTTCAGTTACTCTGACTTTCGAGTATCTCTCTCTCCAACGGTCATATTTTCCGGTAGGGTTTTCCATTTCCTTTGAGTTTTTGGGTCGTCGTCCAGCCGCCGTCGGGTCGCTGCCGTCAGTCAGTAGTAACCAGGGTCGGTGTCGTCGTCCAGTCGTCGTGGCGAGGTTGTCGTCACTAGTCCGATAAAGTTTTTTTCCCTTTTCTTCTGAGTTTATGGGTTGTCGGCGTCACGTCGGCATCATTGGGACGTCACCATCATTCAGTAGTTACCAGGGCCATCGTCGTCATCCGGTTGCTATCTCCTCACAGATCGTCGCGCGATACATGTTGTTTTGTTCAACGGTACAGCAGACCCGCCGGACTGCCAAACAGTACCGGCGACCAAGTAATATCCCCCCCAATCTCTTACATTTCGATATCCCTCTCTTCTCCTTTACTGGCTAGGCGCTGGAGCAAAGGATTAGGAGGCGTTCGTCTGTCGCCGAACTTTGATTCCGGTGACACTGAAATTAAATTTTTCAGATTCAGGTGGGACTTTCCAGGTGATATCTTTCACTTCCGTAACATTATTTATTTATTTATGTATGTAGCTATCACCTAAATCTGTTGAAATTTGTTGTAAATTTGTTGTAATTTGT
>JAOTQJ010178256.1:5994-23733 GCA_025642045.1 Solanum sejunctum
AGAAGTCCTCAGTAAGTTTATGGAATTCAAAGAAACTGTTGAAGGACACTTGGTTCAAGAATAAGGCAGTTGCGAATAGATAATGGTGGTCAGTTCACTTCTAGAGAGTTTCTCTCCTTTTGTTGTAAGCATGGAATTAAAATAGATCTTAACTAGTGCTGATACGCCACAACAAAATGGAGTGGCAGAAAGAAGATTTGACACTTAATAGAGACATGTAAAAGCTGGCTTCATGCCAAAAATTTTCCTAAAGCCTTATGGGCCGAAGGTATGAAGTGTGCAGCTTATGTGATTAACAGAATGCCGCTTTCTCCAAATAATATGAAGTCACAATATGAATTATTATTTGGAGAAAAGCCTAGTATCAAACACCTAAAAGTGTTTATATCTATCTGTTATGTTCGTATCCCAAATTCTCAATGAGGCAAATGCATCTTTATGGGATATGATGAAAGGAAAAAAGGTTGGAAATGTATGGACCCAAAAACTCATCGTGTTATTGTTTCTCGAGATGTTGTATTTGATGAAATTTTCTTATATTATGGAGGTGCCACAAAAGGAAAGGATTCTAAAGTATTAAGCTCTGAAGTTTCAAATTTACCCATCATAGATGCTTCTCCAGATAACACAGTTGATGAGGAGCTAAGTGACAGGGGGAGCCCAGAAATTCAACAACATGAAACTCACCAAGAAGATGATTCCTCGGTTTCACGAAGGCCAAGAAGAACTATTGTTAAGCCAGCATGCTTCAGAGATGAAAACTTTAGTAATACGTATTCTTGTTTCTTTGTAGGACCAATTGATGATGAGAAGCCTTCATCTTTTGAAGAAGCTAAAGGTGTCAAAAAGTGGAAGCTTGCTATGGATGATGAAATAAAAAATCAAACTTGGTGCCTTATTCCAAAGCCAAGAGTTGTGCAACCCATTTCGTGCAAATGGGTTTACAAAATCAAAAGCAGAGCAGATGATAACATAAATAGGTATAAAGCAAGGTTGTTAGCTCGAGCCTTTTCTCAAAAACATGGCGAAGACTACGAAAAAGCCTTTAGTCTAGTGGCTAAGACAATTTCAGTTTGATTTGTTCTAGCCATGGTAGCCTTGTATGGATGGAAACTATGGCAGCTTGACATGAAGAATGTCTTTCTGTATGGAGAACTTGATAAAGATATTTATATGGAGCAACCACCTAGGTATATCTCTAACTTACATCCTGATTATGTTTACAAACTTAAGAAAGCACTTTATGACTCAAGCAGGCTCCACGAGCATGGTATGGAAAAATTGCTTAATATCTATATTTCTGTGGATATGATGCATCACATTCAAATCCTAGCCCGTTTGTTAAGAAACAAGGAGAGTTGCATGTGGTTGTTCTCTTGTATGTGGATGACATGATAATAATAGGAAACAATGATAATAAAGTTTCAAGGCTTCAAAAAGAGCTTGCCATAAGATTTGATATCAAGAAGTTGGGAGAACTACATCATTTTCTTGTCTTAGAGGTGACAAACAGAAGTAAAGGGATCTTTGTTACCCAAGAAGGTATGCCAAAAAGCTTATTGACAGGTTTGGAGTAAAACAAAGCAAAAAGTGCTCTACTGCTCTGGAGACTAGCACAAAGTTAAGCATGAAGAAGGCTCACTTCTTGTAGATCCCAAACCTTTTCGAGCTCTAGTTGGAAGTCTTCTGTATTTGGCTATTACAAGGCCAGACATTGCATTTTCTATTGAATATGTTAGCAGATTTATAAAATCACCAAGAAAGCCGCACTTAGAAGCTGCAAAGAGAATTCTGAAATATATCAACTCAACATTAGACATGGGGCTATTCATCCAAAAGAAGAATGACTTGGTGTTTAATCGGTTATACTGATGCAAATTTTGGTGGTGATATGGACGATCGAAGATCTATATCAGGATATATTTTTATATATGGTGGAACAGGCATTTCTTGGTGCAGTAAGAAACAAGACTCTGTTTCTTTATCAACAACGGAGGCAGAATATAAAGCAGCAGCTCTTACTACTCAAGAATGTGTATGGTTCCAAAGACTTGTTGAAGATTTGCACATATATCTATATCAAAGCCAAAAATAATATGTGGAGACAATCAAAGTGCTATCAAGCTCACAAATAATCCTGTATTTCATGCAAGAACTAAGCGTATTGAGGTGGAACATCATTTTATACGAGAAAAAGTTCTTGATGGAACTATACATACCTTGGAAGTACGGAGTCAGGAAAATATTGTTGATATCTTCACCAAATCACTTCCTAAAGCCTCGTTTGATTTCCTACCTGACAAGATTGGGATATTTTCCAAAATATCACTTTAAGGGGGAGTGTGAAAAATGTTAAAGTTGATTTTTTGGAAGATGCTAGATTTCTCTAGATTATCCCAGTATAGAAACTTAAATAATTATCTCGAAGAAATATCTAGATATTTTAAGATAAAGGACAAAGGTACTAAAATTTTCTTAAGGATATTTTATAGATGATATTTGTAGAACATAATAGAATGGTCTGGATTCTTGTCTAGATTATTCTTGTAATAGTATCTAGAACCATCCTTATACTAGTATAAATACGGATGACCTTAGGCATTTGTAACCAAGAAACCAAAAATCAAAATCAAAGAGTCTTCTTCTATACTAAAGCTCTCACTTCTAATATCTTCCTTCTCCCTTTTAGCTTTCTCTTCTTGAGTTGAATTTTCTGATTTTAGCTAATGATCTTGGCTTAGCAGAGGTCTCCTTATAATAGTTTCTTCTACTATATTTCTTTACAGTTTTTGCCAACCATGGGGTTGACAGATTGTGGTCATGTATCTAAAACCTCACCAAAAATATTTTATATCTGGACTTAGTTCTTTTGGTTATCTCTTTCAAGTTTTCGGCCTTCAACATCTAAAGCTATATCTCATTCTGTTTACTCAATTCGAGTTCAGATTCGAGTTTTTCCATTTCTTTCTATAGGGAATTGGCAATCTCCCTATTGTGAAGATGTTCCATTTGTTTGCTCAAATCCCTGAAATGGACTACGGGATGAAGGCTTGAAAGTATGAGAATCAATTCATCTGAATTTTGTGTTCATTTGATACGTGTTAGGATCGAGAACTCAGAAAGCGTGGAATTTTGCTAAATAATGTTATAATGACAATGACAATAACAATAATAGCAATAACAAAGATGATAGTAAGTTGATAACAACGAAAGTAAGCAGATAAAGAAATACCAATTTAATGTGGTTTGGTTGCGTGACATGCTCCACAGGTGGAGAGGAGAAATTGTACTATATCAACAAGTGTATAAAAAATGTTAGAGTATTACTTTAATTAATCTCAAATACCCCAAGAGAATAAACCCATAAAATTACTCCAAGTAGTTGGACTAAAATACCCTACACAAAATTACAAACAATACATGACCCCAAGTAGTACAATACAATGACTTTACTAAAGAAATCAGGTAAACAAACAGCATCATATTAACTTGCAGCTCAGAAAAGAACACCATCCGAATAGATGCAAATTTCTATCTTACCAGAAATTTGTCCTTAATTTTGTTAAGCCGCTTGACTACTTCTTTCATAGTTATTCTTGATTCTGGCATTTGTCTTGTGCAATCTGAAGCCAATTCTATCATGAAGGCTATGCAGATTTCACTTTTGAAAGTGATGTGTTCTTCCTTGGAAAAAAGACAGGCATCTACTACAGCCATCATAGTCCATGAAAATGATTGAGTTATCCATTTCCTCAAGTCGAGATCTTCATCTGTTGGCCTTCTTTTCATCAAAACCTCCATCAACATAATGTCATAGCTATAAACATCACCACTAGCTGACACTATTCCCTCTGACTAAAAGAAAAAAAATGAAAAAGAGTTACTCATTTGAATATAACAATAGGGATCTTACAAACAAAAAGATGCTTTTTATTTAGTTCTAGAATTTACAAGGGCTAAGTTATGATTTTTTATGAATATATATATATATATATATATAGAGAGAGAGAGAGAGAGAGAGAGACTAGCATACCTGGTGCAATGTATCCAAGAGTGCACAATGTCTCGGTATAAACCATGGACTTGCTTGCTGCTAAAATTTTAGAGATTCGAAAATCACCGACATGAGCCACCATATCTTCATCCAAAAGAACGTTGGCTGGCTTCAGATTGCAATGAACTATTGGAGTGACATGACCATGGTATAGATATTTGATTGCCACAGCCACATCAAGCACTATGGTGGCCCTTTGAATGAGGTTCAAGTGGAACTCTTCTCTGTACAACCAATTGTCAAGACTCTTGTTGGGCATATAGCGCAAAACAAAGGCTCTTATATAGTCACTAGAACAAGTCATAATCACCGCAACAAGATTTCTGTGTCTTACATTTCTCATCACTTCATATTCCGTATCAAATCTCTTGCACACTTGCTCATTTTCCAAATCTAAAACCTTAATGGACACTACAGTTCCACTAGATAATGTGCCTTCAATTTGTACACAGAGCCAGAGCTTCCCACACCAATTAAATTTGATTCATCAAAATTATTTGTTGCTCGTTGAATCTCCGATAAGAAACTAATTGATGAGCCTTGATCTCTGGTGCCTTTTCCACATCTTTGGACTTTCCTTTCTTCTGTTGTTTCATTATCCAAATTAAAACCAACAAGAATATCAAAAATGATGAAATAAGCACTGGAGCAACAATTTTTAGCACAATATTCTTAAGCTTTGATTGATTTCCAGGATTAGTGATAGCACAAGCAGGAATCTCCAATATGTGCACTTCAAATAGACTTTTGTTCCCAAGAAATGATTGCACAGTTGAATTTGCACACACATCGCACTGGGTATTTCACCTTCTAAACCATTAAATGAAACATTAATGCTTTCAAGGTATGAGAGTTCTTCCAAAGACTTAGGAACAGTACCTGACAATGCATTTAAGGACAAAGTTGGCAAAGGATAATGGAATTTAGCCAAAAAATGAATTGTTCGATAGGTCAAGGGACTGCAGGTTTTGGAGTTCCCCCAACCTGCTTGGTATTATTCCTGAAAAGGGGTTACCAAAAAGATATAGTTCGACAATGGACTTCAGTCCTCCAATATCTGATGAAACTTCTCCCTCTATAGAATTATGTAACGCATCTAGACCAAGAAGACTACTCATTTTCCAAAGGCTCGATGAGAACATTGAAGATAATTTGTTAGAACTCATAGAAATTTTTTGTAGCATGCTAAGATTTCCTAGACATTCTAGAATTAATCCCGAGACTTCATTACCTTACAGAGTTAATTGAGCCAAACTAAACAAATGGCATACTGCCTTTGGAATATGTCCCTGCAATTTATTGTCAGTTAGATACAGCCCTTGGAGCTGTTTAAGCTGACCAATCTCAGGAGGAATATTCCCTGTCAAACTGTTTCCTCGAAAGTCTAGGGTCAGTAGACCGCTCAGGTTGCCTATACTTGTGGGCATGAGACCACTGATGTGTGCATATCCTACATAAAAGTTTTCAATGGTAGATGAAAGATTTCCAATAGAATTGGGTAGAACGCCATTCAATGGATTGTCACCCACTTGTAGATATCGAAACATCCTACAGTCCGCTAAAGAATCGAAGAATCATAACTCACACTCTCTTGGTTCAGTGGTAAGTTGATTACTATATAGGAGCAGTGATCGCAGCTCACGAAGATTCCCCAAATTGTTTGGAATAGTTCCTGCCAGAAAGTTGTGCGCTAGCGACAGTTTCTGAAGCTTGGAAGCATTTGTTATGAACAATGGAATTTCCCCTTCTAGCTGATTGACTCCCAAGTGAAGTCTATTAAGGTTTGGAAGATGAAGACCTACAGCAGCTAGAATTCTCCTCTAGAGGTTGTTGAGACTGAAATCAATAATTTCCAAGGAAGATAAGTTGAAAATAGCCTCTGGACTCGGACCAATAAGGTAGAATTATTGTCAAATCCTAATTCCCTCAAATTTGATAGCTTCCCTAATTCTTGTAAGGATCTGGACTTTGCACGACAATAATCGAGTTTGAAAATTTGGTTTCGAAAAGTTTTTGACCAAGGTAACTCCCCATGGTAGCCTACACAGTTCGTGTGGGGCTCTACGGACCGTGTGGAGCTTCCTTGGATTGGCCCTTGGTCTATGGAGGATGTTTGACTCTTAAAAGTGGAGCTTTAAACTAAGGCACACTACACTTGGACCCCTCACGGCCCATGTGGCCTTATACGACCCGTGTGGCCTTCCGTGGGAGTGATTTCGTTAAATTTTCTAAGTATGGAATCTTCAAGCGCAAGCTAATATTACTCTTAAACCTTCAATTCAAGCTTATTTATGTTGTTTAAGACCATCATGAGTCTTCTACACCAAGCTAAATTCAAAGGAATTCCATTGGCTAAATTTTTCACAAGTATCGATAGAAGGGTCTATTTTAAATGGTTATATCTCTTAGCACAAAATGAACTGGGTGTCCCACAACCTATCAAATTAAATCTCTTTGAATTAACTTTCCAATGCATCTAGTTTCACCTTGTTCCGAGTTCGTAGCAAGAAGTTATGCGCTTCTTCATAGTCGTTAATATTTTGGCTCGTGTGTATACATTAGTGGCAATTAGCTTATTGCCACAAAATAATTGTCGCTAAAGGACCCTTTTGTAGTAGTGAGAGCTTCATGACTCGTGAAGCTAGCCGTGAGAAGTTCCGGATGTAATTTAAGGGGGCATTTTATTGAGTTTTTTTTTTATATTTTGAGCCATCCCCAAGGCTTTTTAAGACCTTTAGACCCCCTTTTACATTCATAAATCTTTCTTACACTAATTCTAATTCCTCATTCAAAACTAACACTTAGTTTCTAGAATTAAACTCTTAAAATTCTCTCCAAGTCTCATCTTCAAGATTCAAACTAGGATTCAATTGGGGTTTCAACTTCAGGGTAAATTCTTCTCAAATTCATATTCCTAAGCAAGGTATGTGGATTTTAATACTTCGTCCCTTTCAACCAAGAAGACCCACAAATCTTTCACTTGGATTTTCATGAATTTAAGCTTACTTTAAGTATGAATTTTCATTGCTATGATTTATTAAATTCGATTGATGTGTGGGTTGTACTTTATTTATGATTTTAAGTTACTTTAAGCCCTAATATGATGGTTTGCAATGAGATTATGAAGCTATGAAGGTGCATGTCCCTTTTTAAGCTTGATTTGTGCATGGGTAACCTACAGGGGCGGACATAGGGTACCGCTAGAGGGTTCATCCGAACCCCTTCGATGAAAAATTTTACTGTATATACAAGATAAATTTTTTACATTTATGTATATTTATTAAATTTGAACCCCTTGAAAAACAACTAAAGTCTAGTCTAGTTGTCAGTTTTCTTTAAAAATGAACCTATGCCATCCAGGTTCAAATCCCATAGAATGCATTTTTTTTAAAACATCTCTTAGTTACCTCTTTTTATTTAATTTTGGGCCTAGATAGAACAGTCCAATATTTCACTTAATATTCATTTAATTTCGGGTTGCGCAAATCAGTCCAATGCCCAATATTTCACTTTACCTTTAAAAGAAAAGTTGGGGATTTAACAACATATACTTTACTTTTAAAAAAACAAGTCACAGAAGAAATGCTTGACAGCAAATCAAATTTCTCTTTATGATCTAACTTCAATTTAATTTTAATATTTATATCATCCATTTTATTATTATTCTCAGCATCAAAGGTTCTAAGTTAATTAAAAAAAACATCCAAGGCTCCAATCCAAATCTCACTTTTTTAGTTCTTCCAAAAAAAAAACTCAAAAGACATATATTAAAATCATCTCCATTAATTTAGATATTGTTGATTTCTTTCAAAGTTGAATCTAAATTCAATCCGGACTGAAAAAAATCAAAACTCAAGCTTAAAAGGTAAGTTCTTTTCTCTTTTTCATCATCTTCTTCCAAATTTTAAGAAATTAAAATTAAAAATTTTACAATAAAAGTTTAAAAAATAAATGGGTCTTTATTTTTTTGTTGGTCTTCTTAGTGCACTTTATTTTCTTTAACAATATATTTTTTTAATGCATTTTGCTATCTTCATTTTTAGTTGAGATTGTTTTTGTAATTTATTTTCTTAGTAGTTGGTATTTGTAAATAGATTTTTAAAAATCTTTCTTAGTTTCATTAAAGAATCAAAATAAGAGGAACTAAATTGAAATGAATTATATTTACTTATTATTTTAGTATTTTTTATTTTGTGAATATTGAAACTTAATTTTTAAATGAAAATATATGGTTTAGAAATTAGAAATTAGGACAAATTTATTAAGAATGAGTTGCGAAGCCGAATGAATGATGAGTTTTTGAGTGGTTGCATGGTTCCTCTTATGAAAAAAGATGTGTTTAATGATGTTTCAAGTCTCAATTGATGATATTATTTTGCCTTTTCAAGTAATAAAACCTCGATAAATAGCTTTGTAAATGTTCTTGAGAAATATTAGTAGTGCTTGTGAAATATTAATAGTAACCTCGTCGAATAGCTTTATAAATGTATTTTGTTGATTTTTTCATATGTTTATATTTTTATATTTTTATAGTTCGAACCCCCTGAGCGAAAATCTTGGATCCACCTATGGTAACCTATATATTATGATTTAAATGTGAGTTTTACTTGTTCCTTTACTTGAATTCATAATGTATTATTGATTTAAGTTTGAATCTCTATTACCCATGTTATTCCCATCCCATTCATAGCATATGCATTCATGACCATCGAATTTTATGAAAATTATGAAGTGAGTCAAGACCCAATGATGTTTATGTATATGATTTGATGAGATTATGATTATGAACAAGAATTAAGGATGCATCTACGAACATGAATATGATACAAGTTGAATACCATTATGACATAATTTGCTAGCAATATGAACTTGACTTCTACATGAATATGAATTATATGGGTATGCACATAATATGACATCTTATATGAGTATGTAATCACAAGTGTGTATTGATGAAGACAAGCACAACCCTCCCTTTACACAATGCATAGATGAGGATTAGTACAACCTCCCTATACACATGTATCTATGAGCTAAGTGTATATTGATGAGGATGGACACAACGTCCCTTTACATAATGCATAGATGAGGATAGGTACAACCTTCACTATGTACATGTATGTATGAGCTAAGTGTGTATTGATGAGGATGGGCACAATCCTCCCTTCACACAATGTATAGATGAGCATAGGTACAACCTACCCTATGCAAAGTCATGTCATGAGCTAAGTATGTATTGATGAGGATGGGTACAACCCTCCCTTTACACAATTCAGGCAAGGAGTGACTCATTGTGTCCTAGTATATGTGGGTTATGGCAACTCTATGGTTTTCATGTGACATATTATGCAGGTTAACATCATCTTTCTTTCATGTTGCATGCCCACATACCAGTACATCCAAACATACTAACGCATACCTTTTGCTTACATGATCTAATAATGTATGGACCGGAGATTACCTTCCTCCACTGTTTGACGGCTAGATAAGATTTGAGACATTTGTTGTTGTGGTGAGTCCTATCTTTAAGTGAAAGACACCATTCCTCTTCCTATAAAGTTTTGTTTATGTTATTTACTTTAATGGTGAGCCCGGGACATGTTTTGGCCCCCGTCCCATCTTATGTTTAGAGGCATTGTTGGATATCTTGAGACTCTTGTTGAATCTGTGTTATGTGTTATATTTGAGGCTTATGATTATGGTTGTCCATTGGATATGACTATTATGGATTGATTATGAGAATTATGATAAGTATGTCTGATTTGATGCGAAAATGTGGAAGATCCTAAGTCCCGAATTGTCTTCATAGAGTGAGTCATACTTACCCGCCCCTTAGCCTTTATGTACCATGTGTTATGTGAATCCATGTTAATCCCTTTCCCTATGATATCCCCATAGTATGAGTACTACTTTCCTGTCCCTTAGAACTATGTGTTTACTATTTGAATACGCTTTCGAACCAATGATGTGAATTTTGGATACTTTTAGGCTTGTTTGGGGACTCTCAGGTTCTTATTCGCCATGCCACTCCTAGACCCTAGGTCCGAGTAGTGATAATTCTAGAGGAATTTGCCCCACTATGTGAGTTTTTCCTTATTAAAAATATTGCAGAGTGGAAATATTTTCCAAAGAAGTGGAAATAGTCCCTGTTATTGGGTTATCACCAATGTATAACTCCTCGAGTTTGGATAAACAACCAATATTTCTAGGTATTTCTCCAGTTATGTTGTTGAAAGATATAGATAAAGCTTGGAGCTGTGTGAGTTGGCATATGTTGGAAGGAATGCGACCAGAAATTTGTTTGTTACTTAATACTTGAAAAGTTCATATTCAAGACAATACTTTCTTCATCTAGCTAGAGAGGACCGAAAAGGCTATTGAGTCCCAACGATAGGACAAGAAGTGATGAGATATTAAATAGTATTGCAGGAATGAAACCATTTAATGGATTATCGAACAAGGACAAAAATCCAAGTTGGCTTAGATTACCAATTTCCCTTGGAATGTTGTTGCTAACTCTGTTCCCATACAAAGTGAATTTCATCAATTTTGTGGTATTTCCAACTGAAGGAGGGATTATACCCGTGAGGCTATTGTTCCTGAGATTTAAGACTCTGAGTTCGGGTACGTTCCATGGCCCTCTCCAAATTTCATCAGCAAGTTCATTGAAATCCAATGAAATTACTTGAAATCTCTTGGTTGAAATAGACTTGCTGGTATACTTCAATTGAGCTAATTGTTTTGAATATCAATCACTCGCAAGCAGCCAAGTCAATAAGGGATGCCACCATGGAGTAAATTGTTCCCGAGATTGAGCTCTTTGAGGAAGGAGAAATTGGCCAAAGACGGAAAAATTGTGCCTTGAAGTTGCAAATCTTCAAGAGTCAAGGCCACAACCCTTTGCCTTCTTGTACTGCAAGTGACACTAAACCAAAAGCAAAAAGAAGTATTTGTGGTCCAATTATTGGCCAAAAAATGAGAAGGACTTGTAATGAAATTTTAGAAAGCTAGTAGTACTTGTTGGTCAGTCTCATTTGAGGAAGCAAGTGATTTAAAAAATTGAATTAGAAAGAGAAATATCAATAAGGCATTAATATTCTTCTTCATGCTGTTACTATATATGCACTTGGAAACAGATTGCTTCAAGGCTTGATTTGTTTTCAAATGTATTATTCCTTTATATTGCAATTGGTATTTGCCCAAGTCTTCACGGCATCAACAACAACAATATTCGATTTTTATATTGTACATTTAGTACTCCCTCTTTTATAATTTGCATGACATACTGTGATTCGATAAAATCAAAGAAAAATCAGTCAAGTTTAACTGTCCACTTCTGAAATGGAAAAGGATGGATAATGAGCAAAATGAGAGTTGATTTCCACAAAACTTTTGATTTATACATCTATTGCAATATCTACTATAGCTGCAGAATGATTGAAGAATAAGATAAACTTATATTTCAAATATCATCAGTTATTTTTCCACCAATATCCTAATTATTCACACATATATATGCTTTGTTTCCATAACCTTGACTTGACTAATTGCAAAATGTTTTTCCACAACTTTGACTTGTCTTGACTTCAAGGAAAGATAAATGTTGCAATATTACAACAACATATCAAGTTATCCTACAAGTGGAGTCCGGGTAATTGTTGTGCTATTGAAATCGAAAAATAAATAATAGACAAATATTTGTCGAAAGAAGGGCTTACACAGATTAAGGCATAAAAGAAAATTATGCATATACATCATGAGATAGACCAAAAATCCTCAGGCTGAAAGGTGAGCTGATTTAAGCCAACTCTGAAGATCAACTTAGTTTTTGTTAAGATTAGCATTCTTCAGTAATCTTAGTCTTTGATTGAGAGATACTTGACTAGAATGCTAATAGCAAGCATATAAGCAGTCGATGTTTTCACTTACTACTGATTTATATCATTTTGTAAAAGATTAACTAATTGATTATATGAATCCTCGTCTACTAATCAAGCAGTTATTTAGAATGGGTAGTAAGATAATGTGTTAAGAAGTTAATGCTTACGATATGTGGAGTTTACACTGAATTATTTGGCTCTGGTTTTACATTCATCTGCAAAACTCACCAAGTCCAACTAAGTATTCCATTTATTAGAAAGTTGAATAGATCAATTTGAAGAAACTAATGAATCAAAAATATGAAATAGAGGCAAACAGCAAGTAAAATAGTGCAGCTAGCTAAACACTTTTGTGATATTTCTTAATTTTGTTCAAGCATTCAAAATATATTAAAGACTACTGAAATCTGAAATCACAAAATGAAGAAAATGCAACACACTGAATTACAAATGGTAAATGTCTACAGGAAGTACGAATGATGACTATACTCAAGAGACCACCGAAAGAGATGCTAACGACTATGTTTCTAGAAATGATTTCTTGATTTTGTTAAGCCTCTTGACTACATCTTTCATGGTTATTCTTGATTCTGGAATTTCTTTTGCCCAGTCTAAAGACAATTCAATCATGGAGGCTATGCAGATTTCACTTTTGGAAGTGACTTGCTCTTCCTCGGCGAAAAGATTGGCATCCACAACTTCCATCATAATCCCTAAAAATGATTGTATTATCCATTTCCTCAAGTCAAGATTTTCATTGCGTATCTCTTCATCTGTTGGCCTTCTTTTGGTCAAAACCTACACCAACATAATGCCGTAACTATAAACATCAGCATTAGCAGACACTATTCCCTCCGAGTCATATTCTAAGATAAGAATTGAAGAAAAGTTGATTAATTAAAATACAACATCAGTTCTGTATAATAAAGACTTATATTAATTCTGCATAATAAAGACTTGCTTTCTTGTTTTACTTCTAGAACTCGGAGAGACTTAATTGTGATAAGAGAAAATCAGAGATAGTAGAATTCTTATACTTGGTGCAATATATCCAAAAGTGCCCAGTGTCTCGGTATGTGCTAGGGACTTGCTTACGGCTAAAATTTTAGAGATTCCAAAATCACTAACGTGAGCCACCATATCTCCATCCAAAAGAACATTTCCCGGCTTTAGGTCACAATGAACTATTGGAGTGTTATGACAATGGTGTAGATATTCGATTGCCATTGCCACATCAAGCATTACGGCAACTCTTTGAAGGAGGTTCAAGTGGGACTCTTCTCTGTACAACCAATTCTCAAGACTCCCGTTGGACATATATTTAAGAACAAAGCCTCTTATATAGTCAACAGAACAAGTAGTAATCACCGAAACAAGATTTCTGTGTCTAACATTTCTCATCACTTCACATTCAGTGTCAAATCTCCTGCATACTTGCTCATTTTCCAAATCCAGAACCTTTATTGCCACTACACATCCACCAGATAATGTGCCTTTGTATACAAAGCCAGAGCTTCCCTCACCAATTAAATTTGATTCATTAAAAGTATTTGTTGCTCGTTGAATCTCGTGATAAGAAATTAATTGATGAGTCTTGAGTTCTGGTGCCTTTTCCACATCTTTGGACTTTGCTTTCTTCTTTCGTTTCATTATCCAAATTGAAATTAACAAGGATATCAGAAAGGATGAAATAACCACTGAAGTAACAATTTTCAGCACAACCTTATTAAGCTTTGATTGTTTTCCAGGACTAGAGAGAGCTCAAGCAGGAATCTCTAATATGTGCACTCCATATAGACCTTTGTTCCCAAGAAATGATTGCAGAGTAGAATTTACAAACACATGACCAGTAGGGATTTCACCTTCTAAATCATTAAATGAAACATTGATGCTTTTAAGGGATGAGAGTTTTTCCAATGACTTAGGAATAGTACTGAAAATGCATTTGAAGACAAATCCAAGTCCTCTAGGCTTATCAAGTTGTTAAGAGATGATGGAATTGAGTCTGAAAATGAATTGTTTGACAGGTCAAGATACTGCAGGGTTTGGAGTTCCCCGAGTCTTCTTGGTATCACTCCTGACAAATGGGTTCCAAAAAGATCTAGTTCTACAATGGCCTTCAGTTCTCCAATATCCCCTGGAACTTCTCCCTCTAGAGAATTTCCTGACACACTTAGATAGAGAAGACCACTCATTTTCCAAAGGCTCAACAGAATTTTTGATGATAGTTTATTAGAAGCCATATTAAGCGTTTGAAGCATGGTAAGTTCTCCTAAACATTCTGGAATGAACCCAGAGAGCTCATTGTCTTCCACATATACCGATTCAAGTTAGATAAATAGCATACTAAATCTGGAATATGTCCTTGCAACTTATTGTTATGTAGATACAGCCCTTGGAGTTGTTTAAGCTGACCAATCTCAGGAGGAATAATTCCTGTCAAGTTGTTTTCTTGAATGCCTAGAGTCAATAGACCGCTCATGTTGCCGATACTTTTGTGTATTGAGACCATTGATGTGTGTATCTCCTATATACAAGTTTTTCACTGTAGATGAAAGATTTCCAATAGAATTGGGCAGAACGCCATTCAACGGATTGTTACCCACTTGTAGATATTGCAACATCCTAAAGTCCACCAAAGAATTGAAAAATCTCAACTCCTTCTCTCTTGGTTCACTAGTAAGTTGATTATCATATAGGAGCAGTAATTGCAGTTCACGAAGATTTCCCAAATTATTAGGAATAGTTCCTGTGAGTTGATTTTCATATAGCTCCAGTATCTGAAGCTTGGAAGCATTTGCTATGAACAATGGAATTTCCCCTTTCAGCTGATTGGTTGCCAAGGATAGTAGTTTAAGGTTCGGAAGATGAAGACCTATAGTGGTTGGAATTCTCCCGGAGAGGTTGTTGAGACTGAAATCAATAATTTCCAAAGAAGATATGTTGAAAATACCCTCTGGAATTTGGCCAATGAGATTGCAATTCCCGCCAAAGGTTACTCCCCTCAAATTTGATAGCTTTCCTAATTCAGAAGGAATTTGCCCCACCATGCGATTGCTTGAACAACCAAGTATTTGCAGAGTGGAAATATTTCCCAATGAAGGGGGAATAGTCGGTATTGGATTATCACCAATATATAACTCCTACAGTTTGAATAAACAACCAACATTTCTCGATATTTATCCGGTTATCTTGTTAGAAGATATGGACAACACTGTGAGCTCTCTGAGTTGGAACATATTACCTGGAAAGCGACCAGAAATTTGGTTGTTGGCTATATCTAGGAACTCCAGATTTAACACAATATTCTCTTCCTCAAGAAACAGAGGACCAGAAAGGCTATTGTTTCCCAGAGATACGGCAAGTAGAGACAAGATATTAAACAGTATTGCAGGAATGGAGCCTGTTAGTTGATTGTCGTATAATAACAACTCTGTAAGTTGGCTAAGATTATCAATCTCCATTGGAATGTTACCGTTTATTCTATTCCCAGACAAAGTGAAGTTCATCAATTTTGTGGCATTTCCAACCGAAGGAGGAATCATACCCGTGAGGCTATTGTTCATGAGATTTAAGACTCTAAGTTTAGGTACATTCTGTGGACCTCTCCACATTGCTGAATTCATTGAAAGCCAATGAAATTCTTCAACTCTCCAGTGTTGAAATAGACTTATTGGTATACTTCCATTGAACTGATTGTTTTGAACATCAATAACTTGCAAGCGAGGCATGTGACCAAATCCATAAGGGATGCCACCGTGGAGTAAATTATTCTCGAGATTGAGCTCTCTGAGAAAGGATAAATTGGCCAAAGATGGGGAGATTATGCCTTGAAGTTGCAAATTAGGAAGAGTCAAAGCCACAACCTTTTGCCTTTTGGAACTGCAAGTGACACCGAACCAAGAGCAAACAGATATATTTTTGGTCCAATTGTTGTCCAAAAAACGATTAAGACTCGTAAAAAGATTTTGAAAAGCTAGTAGAGCTTGTGGGTCAGTCTTATTTGAGGAAGCAAGTGATATAGAAATTTGAATTAGAAAGAGAAGTATCAATAAGCAAATGTGCTTCTCCATATGATATAAAATGTGTTCAAGGGGATTAATTTGTATATGTGGTATTTCCAATGAACAAAGTTACTCCACTATATATATAACACCAAAACAAATAAAATATTGAAAATTATAGACTATAATTTCCAAAATGTGAAAACAGATTCATGAGGAGGAAAATAAGTAGCAAAATGAAAAAAGACACTAGTTGGGTTGTGTTTCACAAAACGAAATAAAAGTCATAATAGTAAGAATATATGTTGCTATCAATTTTCATGATATTATATTGTTATGAAAGTCAACCTTGTAAAGCTAATAATTAGTATAACTCTTAAGTTATTTCCTTTAGGATACAATAATCCAACATCGCTCTACAACTCAAATAATTCTGAATTAGTTAAAAAATTTAAAGTTTCAGCAAAAGAACACCTTCATCCGATATAAAATAACTCTCTTTTGTATACTGAATTAGTTGAAGTTATGTCTCGACTCTCTCTTTCACTATACTAAATTTAATATAAACACAATATATTTCTTATATTCAGTATAATGTAAGACCTTCACTATTTATTGATGAGGAATTTGTCCTTGTAGTGAGTAGAAATAATGTGGGTAATAATGTGAGTAAATAATGAAAAAATAATGTTTTAAAAGTTTCATAAGTTATAAGATATAATGAAGTAAAATAATGCATAAATATGAGTTAGAGATTACGAGAGTTAAATAAAAAAATAATTGACAAATTATCAATTTTCACTCCAAAGGCCTGAACATATGAAATGAAAAATATAGTAGAATCATTTGGTGTAACATTATACACTTTAATATTGTATTTATGGAAAAATAGATAAACGCGACAGACACTTAAATTTATGATCTTTTTCTCAATTATATGATAGTCCCAACAACGAAAGCTCATGTTTACTTGATTGTTCTTTTTCAACCTCTTCATATTTTTTTTGAAAAAATACACAAATACGATAGACACTTAAAATTTATCTCAATTATCTGCAATTTGATATTTAATTTATCTAGTGATCATCCAAACGCCATAACTTGATTAATAAGTCTCTTAAACATAAGTATACGACATGGTAAATTATGTATCAGAATATCTTTTGAATTATTTGATCTTGAAATTCTATAAGACGTACATTCTTCTTAAACAAGTTAATAAGAAAAATAAGATAATCAAATTAAAATGAAAAAAATATAAATAGTTCAATTAAATAAAACTTATTAAAAAAATACCAAATTCTTTTTTTTTCCATTTTTCAGACCAATTTGTGATCGTCACTAGGGGTGTACAGAATCAAATCGTAAATCGCATCAAACCGACAAATCGAGTCAACCCGCAAAAAAAATCCACTTAGTGGATTGGTTTGATTTGGTTTAGTATTGACAAAAAAAATTCGACTATATTTGGGTTGGTTTGATTTTGATTTTAAAAAATCAACTCGAGGCCAAACCAACCCGACATTATATATATATAAAACGGGCGTGTGCCACAATCATCAAAACCCTTTTTTCTCCTTCAAACCTGAGCTTTCATCTTCTTCTTCACTCCCTCAAAACCAGAAAACACAAACCCAAAAAGAAAATCGACAGCAAATCCCCAATTGTCACCTGACACCGCACCACCCTCATGACATGTTGTCTCTCACGCGTGCCTAAAAAATCATACCTCTGCGCTCCAAACCCATACTCTCCTGTCAATTAGAGTCGTTGGCCTAAATGCCTGTATATTCCCTCTTCT
>JAOTQJ010178265.1:4408-22236 GCA_025642045.1 Solanum sejunctum
AAACACCATATTCTGGAGATGACAGTGAGGATCCTCTGAAGGAAGCCCTATGAATAATCCATAATTTTGGAGAATTTCGAGCAACCCACTCGATACAACAACCTTAGCATCTGCCGGTAGAGGAGGCAGTAATATAGCACCAGTAACGTCGATGGACATAGGGTTCAATTGATATTGATTTCATCCATAAGCATTTTCATTGAAGTCCCTAAGCTGTTGCCTATTATCCCTCAGTGGTGGATTCTCCTCTCTTCCCATATTATTATCATTCTTATTTATCTCCTCCTCAACCACAACATCCTCATTCATTTGAGCCATTCTTCTAAAAAGTCTATGGATCTCCAAATTAATCGAAACTAAAGGGTCAGCTCGGCTACTTATGCTAGACACAACCTAGAACACCCTGTAAGTAAAATCAAACAATAAAAACAAAAACAAAAGTGAAATACATGAGACTCTAGAATTCAGCACTAGAACTAACTAATAGTGAATTCAAGTCAAAACCTAGTCGTATTGCCCGACAACAGCGCCATAATTTTTTATGATATTCACGCTCCAAAAAAAACCAATCACTATCAACAATTAACTTAACCGAAGGTTAGGGTCAAATCCATAGGGAATACAGGCCTTGACTACAAGACTTCACTATTAATCATTTCAAGCATTTACAACAAAAAATCTCTAAATGGGGGTGGTAGTGGTGATTCAAAGAACGAAGTAAAATAAAAACTATACTACAAAGTAGGAAAACACTTAATTTTAGGGACAACTTAGGAAATGTGTTCCGCATGGTTGGTTAACTCGATTACCCTAGATAACATTACTACAATTGGAGATTCGCATGCACGATGGTAACTTAGGTTTTTCCAGCCCTCTTGTGAATGTGAAGGTCAAATTTCACCATGGCGCTTTGTCGGTTACCATGGAGTGCCAAATATCTATTACCTATTGTCTCAGTTAACCTCATCTTCATCAAGTTTGATATTCGACAAGAACACATCAATCGAATCCTATCATCTATTTCCCTTTTCCTATTCATCACTACCTTGGTCGGGATCGTGATAGTAGGCGGGGTTTGGTATTGGCCATCAGCAACAATCAATATGAAGAGAAATAGATAATACATGCAAAATACCCTATCATAGAAATGTAAAAAACCTAGGTCATCTCAAGTCAACTACCCATGGTTCTCACAATCCCAAGTTGTGAGTGATTAGCTACTCATGACTAAGGAAAAACCAATAAAAATACAAATATAAGACATAGTTGAGAGGTTTACCACAAGCAATGAAAAATGGAGACACCACAAGTTGCAAACCAGAAGCTTGATAGATTTACAATAAGCACACAACAAGGTTTACAATCCTCAAAATTGGGTTTTCCACAAGAAAACTAAAAGTTTTCTTGAGAGTATATTCAAAGTTGATAAAAACTTCTCTGTTTTGAATCTCCCCTTTTAAAACCCTAACTTAAACTATATATACTGCTTACAAAATAATCCTAAAAATTACATAGAAAAGACAACTGACAGCTAGTATGCGTTGTAGGCATGACTCTTAGGATGGCCTACGAGTTCTAATTGGGGCCTCCTATCAGGTTCTTAGCATCTTGGACTCAACTAGTACGACCCACTGGTACAAGTCGTAGCTTGGGCTATGACTCATATGCTCCTCTTGTAGTCTAGGCATTCAGTTTTTGGTCCAATATTTTGGTTCTCTGATTCTTTCTACGAGTCCACCTATATGAGTCATAGTACATCTTACAACCTATAGGATGACCTCGTAGGTATGACCATCACTTAGCAAATTTTAGATTTTTGGTATCTGTTGCTTGCTATGACAAACCCTATGACTCGTAGGTAAGCTCGTTGTTATACGATTCAGCAAAATCTACAACTTTTTTTCAAAATCATGCCAACCTAATTTTTCTAAAATAGCAACACAAAAACACATAAAAACTATAAAAAGTTGCATTGATAACTCACAAAATTCCTTGTTTAAGGCATAAAATTGATGTATTTTGATAGCACATCAATACTATCTTTTGAGGGTGAGCCTGAGTGATGTCTTGGCCCCCTTTCCATTTGTATTATAGGTGTTGTTGGATATTTGGATATGTATGCTTTGAGCGTGAATTTTATTATATTTATGTATGAATGAAGGTTTTCCCTTAGTTCCTTATTCCCTGTATATGTTGAATGCTTGTTGTATGAATGAGGTGGAAGTTCTAATCCCCTGATTTGCCCCATTACATGAGTCATACTTACCCACTCCTTACACTTTACTTGCTATGTGATCCATTCTTATCCTCTTCCCTACAACATAACCATGATTATCCTCTTCCATAACCAAGGATGTGCTATGCATGCTTAAGAGACTTGTTTGGAGTTCCTTTGGATTCTCTATCCACCTTGTCATGTCTAGGCCCAAGGCTTAGTTCATCACAAATCTTGGTATTAGATCAGTATATTTGTAAATGGTCCTCGAAAATCTAACATACTGCATCAAGTAAAGTCTTATCATGGTTGTGAAGTATGCCATAACTATGAATAGGAGGCTACGAGACATTTTAGGAATGATTAACTTCTTTAAATTCTATGTCGTGCTTTACACTTAAGGTTTCCATTATTCTAATAGATGGTCTTACATTCTTCTAGCTCATACCACAACGATGAGTGGCTCGAAGAACTCCTACTCCCGAGAATGACCCAGTCCCTCTAGCTCCACAAGTTCCCCAAGGAGAAAAAGGGGTCACTCATGCTGAGTACTAGAATATGGTAATCTTATTGTTAAGGGTTGTGGATAATCAATGAGTGCAAGCTTCTCATCTATGAAACCCCCCCTCAAAGGTAAGAGATTTCGTAAGAATGAATCCTCTAGAGTTCTATGGCTCCAAAGTTGAAGAAGACCCCTAAGAATTCATCGATGAGGTGCACTAAGTTCTTGACATTAAGGGGGTTTTAACTTGGAGGAGAAAGTGGAACTAGCTGCCTATCAATTAAAAGGACTTGCTTAATTGTCGTTTGTTCAATTGAAGGGTAGAGAGGGCATGGAGAGCCTATCTGTTAGGAAGAATAGAAGGCTTCCTTCCTCTTGCTTAATTGTGTTTTGTTCAATGGAAGGGTAAGAGGGGGCATGGAGAGCCTATCTCTTAGGAAGAATGCAAGGCTTCCTTCCATAACCATTTCTTCCCTATAGAGCTAAGGGAGGTGAAGATGATAGAGTTTATGAACCTCAAGCAAGGTTCAATGAGTGTTAGGGAGTATTCCCTAAAGTTGAACAGACTCTCAAAGTATGCTCCTCACTTGGTTGCTGGCCCTAAGGCAAAGATGCACAGTTTATGTTGGGAGTATCCAACTTGATCAATGAAGAACTTGCACCGCCATGCTCATACGGGATATGTACTTGTCTCATCTCATGAAATATAGAGAGCAACTTGAAGGGGAAATCCTTAGAAAGAAGAGGAGTGAAAAGTCCATGAAGGCCCAGTATGATGGTGGTTTCCAAGGTTCTAAGGATGGTCACTTCTAACAAAGCCACATGTTCCAAGGTCAAGGGTCCTTCAATGCTCAAGGTCAAAGATTTTCTAATGATTGGGTGCCCAACCCTAGAGCTTAAGGTGTTAATGGTGGCCAAATCATTCCTAGGTGTGGAAGGTGTGGTGAACATCATGATGGTAGATGATACAAGGACATAGGTGCTTGCTTTGTGTGTGGCCAAATGGGACACAAGGTTATGGATTGTCTAAACAATGGTAGAGATATTCGTTCTCAAGGAAAAGGTGCTCATGGTGATCAAAGGGCACAAGGTGGTCCACAAGGTGGTGCTCCATGTCACAATCACTTTTATGTTCTTCAAGGGAGGAAAGGGATGGATGAGGAACCAAATGTTGTAATCGGTAAAGATCTACAATCTTAATGTGTGTGCGTTATTGGATTGGGGTGCCACTCACTCTTTGTTTACTACTTTTGTTGCTAGTAGACTTTATGTATATCTCAAGTTGTTGTTCGAACTCTTTGAAGTGTCAACCCCTATTGGTGAGTCCGTTGTTGCTAAAAGAGTATATAGGGGTTGTCTTGTGTCTATTTTGCATAATGTCTTGCCTTATGATTTTGTTGAAATTAACATGTTAGATTTTGACATCATTCTTGGGATGGATCAGTTACATGTATACTATGTTTTTATAGGTTGTAGAACCCGCAATATTAGGTTGTTCAGGGTAGGTTCATATCTTGTTGTATGGCTTTGGAATTGATTACTATGGGTTGTGTATAAAATATGCTAAGGTTTAGGAGCATTGAGTCTAAAGTCCCTCCTATTGAGTTAGTTCTGGTGTTCAATGATTTTCTTGATGTCTTTTGCGATGAACTTCTCAGTGTCTCTCTTGAAAGGGAGACAAATTTTGGCATAGACCTCCTCCCCGGATACCTAACAAATTTTTATTTCTCTTTATTGCAAAGCCCTGGTGGAGTTGAAGGAACAATTAAAAGATTATTGGAGAAAGATTTCATAAGGTCTAGCAAGTCACCTTGGGAAAGCCGATGTTATTTGTATTGAAGAAAGACATCTCCTTCAGAATGTGCATTGATTACCAGTAACTAAAAAAGTTGACCATGAAGAACAAGTATCCCTTGACCTATTTGATCATCTACAAGGGGCTAGCTACTTCTCAAAGGTTGACATTCAATCCAGGTATGATCAATTGAGGGTAAGGGAGTGTGATATTCCCAAAACAACCTTCTACATTTTGAATTTATGGTGATGTCCTTCTTCCTAACTAATTCTCTGATAATAATATAGATCTCATGAATAGGGTCTTTAAATACTACCTTGACATATTTGTGGTAGTATTTATAAATGGTATTTTGATATATTCCTAGAGTAAAAAGGAGCATCTACAACATTTGAGTGTAGTGTTACAAATATTGAGGGAAGAAATATTATTTGCCAAGTTTGACAATTGTGAAATTTGGTCGAAGGAAGTTGCCTTTCTAGAGCATGGGGTGTCAAGTGATGGGGTTAAAGTGGATCCAAAAAAGATGGAGGTGGTAAACAACTGGCCTAGACCCTTAACTCTTCTGGATATTAGGCGTTTTCTGGGTTTAGTGGGGTATTACCAAATATTTATTAATAGTTTCTCTTCAATTGCTTCTCCCTTGACAATGTTGACACAAAAGAAGGTAAATTTCTATGGACCGATAAATGTGAATTAAGTTTCCCATCTTTGAAATATAAGCTTACATCCACTCCTATTTTTTCTCTACTGGAAGGGTTAGAAGGGTTGATGGTCTATTTTGATGCTTCGAGGATTAGTTTGGGGTGTATATTGATGAAAAATGGCAAAGTCATTGCCTATGCTTCCAGGCAACTAAAGGTTCTTGAATTCAATTACCCCACCCATGATACTGATTAGTGTTCATGGTATTTGCCTTGAAGTTATGGCATGAGTATTTGTATGGGGTTAATGTAGATGTGTTCACCGACCATAAGAGTCTTTAATATATGTTTACCCAAAGGAATCCAAACTTAAGGCAAAGGAGGTGGTTGGAAAAACTTAAAGATTATGACATGAGCATGCACTATCATCAGGGTAAAGTGAATGTTGTGGTCAATTCCCTAAGTCAGCTATCTATGGGGAGTACAACTCATGTTGATGATGGCAAGAAAGAATTTGCAAGAGAAGTTCATTGGTTGGCTAGATTGGGAGTTAGGTTGGATGGGGCTAAAAATGGAGGTATGGTGGTTGTAGATGGTTCTAAGTATTGCTTGATTTAAGAAGTTAAAACCAAATAAGGCCTTGACCTCACATTATTAGAATTGAAAGCTTTGGTAAAGGATGCTAAGGTGGGGGGTTTTCTCCCTAGGGGAAGATGGTGTCCTTAGGTACCACGGTAGGTTATATGTGCCCAATGTTGACAAGTTTAGAGATTTTATGTCCTTGAGAGATTCCAGTCACCCTTGTTCTATCAAGATGTATAGGGATTTGAGAGAAATATATTGGTGGAGCGGATATGAAGAAAGAAATTGCCAAGTTTGTAGCTGGTTTCCATAATTATCAATAAGTCAAAGCTGAACACCAAAGGCTAGGTGGCTTAGCCCAAGGCATTAAGATTCCTACTTGGAAGTGGGAAAGAATCATCATGGATTTTATGGTTGGGTTACCAAATACTAGCAGGCATTTTGATTGTGTTTGGGTTATCATTGATAGAATGACAAAGTCGGCTCACTTCCTACCGAAAAAAATGACTATTGGTACCACAGATTATGCAATCTTTTACATTCATGAGTTGGTTAGATTGTATTAGGTCCCATTAGCTATTATCGTAGATGGTGGTTCTCAATTTGCTTTGAACTTTTGGAGGATCTTTCTAAAGGGCTTTGGTACTAAAGTCAAGCTTATCACGATATTTCTCCCACAAACGTATGGTCAAGCTGAGAGAACCATTCAAATTCCTTAGGATATGCTTAAGGCTTGTGTCTTTGAGTTTAATGATAGTTGGCATGAGCACCTTCCAATTATAGAGTCAGTCTAGCATTGTAATGGCTCCCTTTGAATCTCTATATGAGAGGCGTTGTAGATCCCCAGTTGGGTGGTTTGAAATGGGGGTGATGGATTTGTCACGTCCAAATTATGTTATGGAAACTTTAGGGAAGGTGAGGATGATATGGGAGAGATTGAAGATGATCTAATGATGTCGCCCAAGTTACACCTCCGCTTAGAGGATAAAATGGTCACTATCAAGAAACACAACCTAACTAATGTTAGGGTCGAAACCGAAAAAAATACATAAACTCAAGAGAATTCAATGATTTCTATTTGAGTAGTTAAAAAACTTACTTTCCCAGGAGGGGTGTAATAACCAAAATAAAACTAAACTAACTAACACAAGAGGGAAATCAATATGGAGAGAAACTAGGGTATTATGTTCCCCATGATTCCCTAACTCAGTATCACCAGATAACCTAATTCTTTACTAAAGCGCATCGGATGGTAAGTTAGGTTCCCCATGCCCTTTGGTCAAATGTGAGAGGTGAATTTTACTATATGACTTGGCTTATCTCCATAGTGTGCATTACTAACCCTTACCTATTAGTTCCAGTACAATCTCCCCTTGGTCCAGTTTGGTTGATTAGATGAAAACACATCAATCAAATCCTGTTAATTAATTACTTTTCCTATTCATTACTACCTTGGTCCAACTAGTAACACTAGGTGGGTTCTAATCTTGGCCACCATCAGAAAATATGCAAAACAAAAGGAGTTAATTAATACATGCATGCACACTTTCCAAGAATTACGAATTATTTGGTTTTATCTTGTTAGTTCTTCATGGTTCCCACAATCCTAGTTGTGAATTTAGCTGCTCATGCTTTGTATAGATGCAAGAATTATAAATTGGAAGAACATAATTAAACACTTACACAATTGAATTAAGAAGAAGCAAATCCAACTTCCAAGAGAATCACAAGATTAAAGATGAAATTAAAGTACAAGTGTTTTCAAAATCTCTCTAGTGTAATCTCACTATTTTCTCTCTCTAACTACTAAGTTCTCTGAGTACTATGCGAAACTTCTAAAAATAACCTAAAAAAGCTATTTTTAATAAGTAAAATACATGTCTTAAACATAATAGAATAACTAGTCAGCATGTCTCATGAAAAGGGTTTATGGCTTGCATTCCATAGCCCGTAGTCGGGATCTCATACAGTGCTGCTGAAAATTTGGACTTCAAGTCTACAATACCCCTCTACAACTCTAGAGTGGTTTACGACCTGTAAGGGGGTTTCATCCGATGAATGTTCAGAAAGCCCTAATTTGTGATCCTCAGGGCACGGACCATGGTCTACGAGTCAAAAAGTTATTTCACGGCGCCTTTGCATTTTTGTAAAACTAACTTCAAACAATTAGTCCTTCACTGAAATTGTCCATGAAACCACTTGAAGACCCGTAAAATGATCTATGGCCCATAAAGGTCTTCTACTACATAAAAAATCAACAACTTCTATATTTCTTCCTAAAATCAAGGCCAAACCTGTGATCTTGCAAATATAACATGAAAATACATAAAACCAACTAACATTGCATTGAGAACATATAAAATTCTATATTTTAAGCATCAAAAGTGTTGTGTTTTGACAACACATCAACAACATCATCTTAAAATTATTGCTTGTCCTCAAGCGACAGACTCAATCTACATAGATAATACAGTAACACACAGACATCAACCCAATCGCATAAATCACATCAATCTCAAATTAAGATACCCACACATTTTCAAAACAAAATCAGATAGCCATTTAGCAAACCAATACAGACTGGTGCATGTGACAACATAACTATCATAATTCAGGTACTACCAACAAAGAACAATTACTGATTAAGTCTAATGCTAATAATGCAATGCAAGTGCCCTCACAGAAAGAAGTTCCATATCTGACACTCAATGATGTTTTCATGTATAATCTTGGGACAATGCAAAATCACTCACTCTCACAAAAGATATTCATGCATCATACCTAATACCATAGGCTTTCCCATATACTCTTGACTAAGACATTCAATTACTTGGACTAGCATCACTTTAGGACTTTCTAGGCTTGTAACATAGGCTCAAGTGGCTTTGTGTGGTATTTTGGGAACATAGTAACTAAAGACCCTCCTTGATACTGCTTTTTCCTACACTTTTTCCCTACAAGCTATGCTATTTTTACCTTATTCTCCCTTTGTCCTATTTCATGGCTTTTTGGGTATTTTCTTTTCATTTTTCAGCCTTTTTGCCTTGCTTTTATACTTCATTTTTCTTTTTAGCTTATAACTAAGGCATCTCTTTTTTTCTTTCACCTAGTACATGATTTTTCCTTTTTGTCTGTATTACTAACTTTCGCCTAATTTTTGTGTTTTATCCCTACACAAGCCACTCTCAACTTATGCTTTTGGCCTGTGTTAAGGTGCACAATATCCATCCTTCGATCCAGGGCCACTTTTGGTAGCCACCCTCAACTTAGGATTTTTGCCTTAGTCAAGGTGTACAATGTTTAAGGAAGGACCATAACTACTTTTATGATGTTACAACTAACAAGGGTAGGGTAATTCGGTGTTTGCAAAGAATAGGTACATGTTAGGCTCAAACATTAGGAACAAGGGATATATTGCAATTTTTGTTGGTCATTTAGGTTAAGTGGACTATTAAGAAGAAAGCCCTAAGATTTTTCCAAAACCAAAAACTATAGTCCAATTTAAAGTAATAGGGCAATTTCAGAATTAGCACAAAATATATGAATCTAGCAAATTAAGCTCACACTCATATGGCACTGACTACATTATCAATAAAAGACACTCAGATCATTCTTTTCATCTCAATTTATCCTGATTCATTAGAGCAAACTTGTCACACACCTAAAAATGCATGGTAGTTATCTAGACTATTAATAAATTTTTTTTGGTGGGCATCATTTTTCATACAAACACAAAAAACATGCTATATGCCATAGTCTTAGTACTATATGCTATAATTACTACCTAAACACCCTACACATTTTAGTTTAGCAGAAAGTAAATATCCTTCGCAAAAAAAAAAAAACAGGTAAGAAAACTTAAGGATCAAAAATTAGGGTAGATATGGACCTAAGCTACTCAGACTTTACTATGGCCCATAACTACCCACACCCTATTGAAAAAGATATGCATTGTCCCTAATGCACACAATCAAAGCAAAATAAAACATAAGGGATGCCAGTATGTGTTGAGTCTGGCCACCCTTCTCCTATCGGGTAGTCTCCTCAGTAATAGTACTCTATTTGAATGGGCCAGCACCCCTTACCTGCTCTATCTCATTAGCTCCTCACATCTCTGGCTCTCGTATCGACTCTATCAAGACAAGCTCAAGCTCGTCATGCTCAGTCAGCCCCACATGAAATCGTGTAGCAACAGGATCATCATCCAGGTAGGGCCTCTTCCCGCGGGAAGGCTGAATGGGCTCGTCAGGAGTAAAAGAATCTATCAATAGCACTGGGGGTATAGTCTTTGGCAGTGCAACTAGTGCTGCTAGTGCTCCTATAATATCAGCTTAGAGTCACTAGATCTCCGTCTGAAGGGCCATCAAGTCTGACCGCCGAGCCATGCATAGGCTCTATTGCACCCTCACATTAAAGTCGTCAATGCAGGCGTCCACGGTGAATGCCTGCATGTGACTCTAATAGTTTAAAATGGCCTAACAGATCCATGGCTTAATTTGTTGAACAAGCTGAGTAAATTGCAACTCAACATGAGACAACCTTTACGCTAGAGCCTGTATAGATGTGGCAGACATGTAAATCATGTCTGCGGGAGTAGCCTATGATGTTGTGGCCTATGGTGCAGGAATAGAAGTAGTGGGCCCCATCTCCTCATTTTCCTCAGGCTGCGAGGGCCTATAGTTAGTAGCAGTAGTAGTGGGGATAGTCTATGAACCCTCAGGCAGTGGCACTAGGGCGAACATCTTTGGCATAGGAGCAGGTTGGTGTTGTGCTCGCCAAAGTACCACCAGGTTCTCTTCACACTTGATTAAGCTGTGATCCAAGGTGTGCTGGGCCACAATCAGCTAGTCCAATTGGTGCAAACTCTAAACCCTTAATTCTGCACAGAGCCTATTTATCAAACAAGGGAATAGTATAGAGGTGGACCTCTTCAGGGCAGCCTCGTGAATATGCTCGGCTATGACACAAGCCCAATCAGTATCATAACTAGCCAAGATGTTAGCAACCAGTACTGCATGCTCTGGCATCAATGTATTATCAGTAAGATTAGGCCAGATGCTTGATCAAACAACCGCCTACCAAAGCTTGGTGGGGAAACTAAGCGAAGCGTTAATAATAGGTTGCGTGTGTGTGGCGACATAGCTAGTTTTTGGACATTGCTCAGCAATATAAGCAACCGCCCATCTTATATAGCTAGCTCTGCGCTCTTGATCTCATATCACTACTGGGTCCCTTATCTACTCCAACCTATAGACAAACTTTGCAGTGGATCTGGGGGTAGGGAACTCTAGACCAAAAAACATCCAGCGAATAGTGGTCTCTAATATATCCACCTGCCATCCCCTCACACTCATCTCAATTAGTTTGGTCTTAGCGAGGGGCTTCTTTCCCTTGAGAAGAGTTATGTGAATGGTGGTTGCATATGAAGCATAGAACTCCCTCACCATGGTCAGGGAGTCTCGTCTAAAAGTGTCATGACCCAATCTTAGGGTCTCAACATGACACGACGAATAGGAACCTGAAAGGACCCCAAACAAGCCTCTTAGCAGATCATTTACACATCCTTGGTAGCAAAGCAATTAAACAACAAGAAGATAGTATAAAAAAGGTAAAGAGACTAAAGGAAGTCTTTAATAACATAAAACATAAAAGAGTTAAAGCTCAAGCACAATTACAACATTAGTTCCAATAACACATCTAAACATAGACTTGAGCGGGGGCCAAGACACTTTCCATGCTCACCCTCATAGTATAAAGAGTTCAACATTAAGACATAACAAAATCAAGAATAACATAGCTAATGTCCCCGCACATTGAGGACTTACCAATAACTTGTTTTCAAGATGACCAACTAGCCACAGGGAGGATGATGTAAGGAGCTCTGATTCTGACATCATAACATCATGTAGGCATAGAGTATGCCTTAGTATGGTTGAATATAATAAGTATGTAAGATGCAATGTAATAAGAGATAGTCAACATAGGCAAAAGGCACAAACTTTGGCAATGGATGGTATAATAATAATATGGCATGCATGATGAATGCTTGAAGTAAAACGTGCTTCCATAGAACATATTACATAAGTAGGAAGAGACAAACGTCATAGACCAAGCAACTTAGTACTTGGAATCCAAGGCCTACCACCCTCTTGGGAGGCGATTAAGGTATCTACCCTTCAATTGGTAGTACGAGCATGTCACTCCCGACAAGGTAGTTGAGGTATATACCCCTCAACATGGTAGTATGATCATGCCACCCCTCGACAAGTTGGTCAAGGTATATACCTCTGAATGTGGTAGTACGGGCATGTCACCCCCCCGACAAGGAGATTGAGGTGTTGCACTCCCTCAATGAGGTATGGTCAACTTGCAACGCTATAGATACTTTTTGAGAAATAAACATAGGTATACATTCCTTTAATCATCACAAAGTCACTTAATTTATGAGCTATTCAATAGACCTTCAGTAACTCAAGAATCCATAAATAGACATTTTATCAAACACTTGTTGGGTATGAAATGCTAGTTCAAAATCATGCAATTCGAGAGTGAAATCATGTGAGAAAACTTGAAGTAAATGAACCCACTAACACTTGGTAATAACTTCAGACAAGATACATTGAAACCCCTCATCAAATATCATCATAGGCCATAGATTCATAGCTCAAAACATGCTTAAATAGTCAATATTTTATGAAAACCCAATATAGTTCATAGTCAAATTTATAAATAAAAGTACCTATAGATAGATCAACTTGAAAACTTATAATTTACATAGAAAGGAAGGTTGGGCACCATAGGTGAAAGAATCCAATGGTTGAAAACCACGTACCTCAACTCTAGATATTTCCTTGATGAAGATTTGAATGAGAACTTGAATCTTGAATGAATTTCTTGAGATATGGAATGCGTTTGGGACACTTGATTTTGGATGAAATATGAGGCTAAGTGTTAGAGAGGGTTTTGGCAAAAATCTTGAATGATATGGGATTGAAAAATGATTAAGTATAGTTGTTTTTATGCATAGGAAGGCTTAGGGCCAAAACCCCTAAACCTTAGGCCAAAACTAAAAAACTAGCAACAAAACACATTGCTCCACGATAGCTCTGCGTCGCGGAGCTAACGACCACCCTCACTGGAAGTCAAATTTTTGGAAAATTGTTTTTTGCTATGGTTGCTCTAAAATCAGGCTTATTCCTATTTCCCATTCAATTTTGCCTACAGATCAAGAATATGAAGTTGAATTTTTGATATCACGAACAGATTTTGATATATGAGGAAATTATGAATATGGGTATTTTCGAGGCACATTTTTGGGTACTTTTTGGGGCATATCAAAATCTCTCCCTTGAGAACATTCCTCCCCAAATGTCAAAAAAATATATATGAGAGAAAAAATCAAAATGAGTTCAACACACATATGAATGCAACAAATGCATTAAAACATCATTTCAAAAATCTCAACATTAGTGTCAAAATCACCATAAACTTACCAACGTAAATATGAATCCATGCGAATGACATAAGAGCTGAAATTTAAGACTTGAAATAATATAGCGGACTTAAATTAGTACCTTCAGCTTGAGTAGAATGGAAGAGATAGGAAAATCACTTTTGCATGTCCACACCGGCTTCCCATGTGGCACGTTTAACTTGTTGTTTCCTCTAAAGGACCTTAACAAAAGCTACATCCTTGTTCCTTAAACTTTCACTTGTATATCCAAAATTTCTATTGGAACCTCTTCATATGTCAAATTGTCTTTAACAACACAAAAAAAGAGGCACAATAGCAGTTAGGTCACCTACACATTTCCTCAACATAGACACATGGAAGATCGGATGAACCATATTCATATTATTGGGCAACTCCAATTCATATGCTACCTGACCAATCCTCCTCAACAATATATAAGGACCAACAAATCGTGGACTCAATTTACCTTTTTTACCAAAATGAACCATACCCTTTATGGGTGAGGCCTTCAAATAAACCCAATCACCAACCTTAAATTCAAGGTCCCTTCTTCTCACATTGGCATAGAACTTTTGTCGACTTTGGTCTATTTTCAACCTTTCCTTTATCAACTTCACCTTGTTTATGGCATCCATAACCAAATCTGAACCTAGCAAGGCCATCTCCCACTCCTCAAACCATCCAATCGTAGATCTATAATGTCTACCATAGAGAGCCTTAAAAGGGACCATACAAATACTTGAATGCTAGCTATTATTGTAAGCACATTCAATGAGTGGAAGATGTTCATCTCAACTACCTTAGACTCGTAAACACAAGATCTAAGCAAATCCTTAAGAGTTTGGCTAGTTCTTTCGGGTTGGCCATCTGTTTGAGGGTGAAAGGCTGTACTAAGCTTTACCTTGGTACTAAGACCTCTTTAGAAAGGCTTCCAAAAATGAGAAGTGAATTGAGCTCCACGATTCAAAATGATAGACAAAGGCACTCCATGGATCTAACTAATTCATAAATATACAATATAGCATAACCTTCGGCACCATAAGTAGTTTTAATCGATAGGAAATGAGCTGATTTGGTCATTTTATCAACCATAACCTAAATAGAAGCAAAATGCCTCCTAGTCTTAGGCAACCCAACCAAAAAATCCATGTTAATTTTCTCCCACTTCTAATTAGGAATCTCTATATCTTGGGCTAGGACACCTGGCCTTTGATGATCGTCTTTCACTTGTCAGCAATTATGACAACCGGATACAAACTTGGCAATAACCCTTTTTATGCCACCCTACCAAAACACTTCCCCCAAATTTCTGTACATCTTTGTAGAATTTGGGTGAATAGAATAAGAAGAGTTATAAGCCTCATCAAGAATCTTCTCATTCAAGTCATTAACAAAGACACACATAACTTACCTCTGTACCTAAGGGGACAATCTCCCCATTGTGAGAAAATCTCTACCTTACCATTTCTCACCAAGGTCTTCAACTCTAATAAGGTGGGGTCAACATCTTGCTTTGCCTTCAACTCCTAAGTCAATAAATATTTAGAACCATCAACCACCACTACTCCACCATTATTAACCTCTAATCTAACTCCATATCTAGTCAATCGATGAATCTCTCTAGCCACCTCCTTGCCCTCATCATCGACATGAGCTAGGCTACCCATAGACACCCTATTAGAGCATCGACCATAACATTAGCTTTACCGGGGTGATCATACACACTTATATCATAATCCTTAAGAAGCTCTAGACACCTTATTTATCTCAAGTTGAGATCTTTTTGGGTGAACATACATTGAAGACTTTTATGACTAGTTAACACATCAACATGAACCCCATACAAATAATGACGCCAAATTTTCAGAGGAAATACCATGATGGCCAATTGAAGATCATGGGTAGGATAGTTCTTTTCATGCACCTTAAGTTGTCTAGAGGCATTACTATCACCTTGCTATTTTGCATCAAGACACAACCCAAACCACTCCTTGAGGCATCATAATATATAGCAAATTCTTCTGGTAGAGACAAGATAGGAGCAGAGACAAGCTTGTATTTCAAAGTTTAGAAACTCATTTTACACTCATCAGTCCACACAAATTTTGCCTTATTTTAGGTCAACTTAGTCATGGGAGAAAATAGAAGAGAAGTCATTAACAAACCTCTGGTAGTAACCCACTAAGCCCAAGAAACTTTTAATGTCCGATGGAGTCAAATGTCTAGGCCAATTTCTAATCACTTCCATCTTCTTAGGATCCACCATAATACCATCACCCCACTCCATAAGACTTAAAAAGGCAACCACTTTCAACCAAAACACACATTTCTCATATTTAGCATACGACTTCTTGTAACAACCCCAAAGAGTGCCCAAAAATATGCTTCAAAATTGTCCAGAATTGTAATTTATATATATCTCAAAATTCATGCAAGATATAAAAAATTCGACTTTATATTCTTGTTCAGGGGGTCAAATTGAGTGGAAAATGGGTCTAACCCCAATTTAATAGTAATCAATTAGCAATTTTTATTTTTCAAGAATACAATTTCCAGTGAGTTTTGCGCGCCCTTGGCGTGATGATGCTAGGGCGCGCAGATGATGAAAACCAAATTTCGTGATATGGCCGTGATGCAAACCTCTGTATTTTTTGTCCAGTTAATTTTTGTGTGGTCCAATACTTTTGTGTCTTGGGCCTAAGTGTTCCCAAATGTGAAATTACCGATACTTAACCATTTGTAACCCTCCTATTACTCTAATCATTCCCCAATACTCATTCAAACACTTGGACGAAATTTTATCTCCTAAATTTAAGTCATAAAATGCTCTCCGGATTTAAGCATTTTCTCTCAAACTTCAAGTCTCCATGTTTTATATTCATCAAGTTCATCTCCAAAGCTAAGGTATGTTGATTTCTTTTATAGGTTCCTTTCACTCATGATGACAAGCTTTATTTTACCCTAAATTGAATGATTCAAAGTTGATTTACAAATGGGTATTATTTTTTTTATGAAAAATCACTACACACTATGTTGTGGTCAATGAAATTGTGATTGTTTTGCTATATTTTGGGCTATGAATCTAAGATCTAATATGAGATTTGATGAAGGGTTTTAATGTATATTGATTGAGGGTATTACCAAGTAGCTATTAATGGTTTTACATTGAATTTCTAGCATGATAACACTCTTGAATTGTATTTTTTTACACTAGCACTACACACCCTCTAAGTGTTTGATAAAATATCCGATTATAGGTTCTTGAGGAATTGAAGGTCCAATGCATGTCTTATGAGATAAATGACTATATGATGATGAAATATTGATGCAATGATGATGAATTGAATGTATGTATATGGTATGCTTTATATAGTATTGGAATGTGACTATTCCCTACTCAGGGGTTGTGTGATGGGTAACCGTGCCATGGGGTTTGTACATTGATAACCATGCCGAGACATTTGTACCTTGATAACTATGTCAGGGGTTTGTAACTTGATCACCATGGGTGGTAGGGTGCTACGATCCACCAACCATGTCAGGGGGTTTATACTTTGGTTCCCACGGGTGGTAGGGTGTGATGATGCACCAACCAATTGAAGGGGTTTATACCTTATTCACCAAGGGTGGTATGGTGCAATGATCCACCAATATGATAATTATCTCCTCTTACCCGTGTATTATGTTCTATGTAAGCATATTTTATGTAAGCATTGCTCATACATGCCATCTTGCTATTATGCTATCTATTGAGAATTATTATGCATTTTGTCATTGATGCCTAACTATTGTAGCATTTCATCCTACATACTTTGTACATTCAAATATACTAATGTATATTCTATACCTAGATGATGTCACTATGTAGGAGCCAGTGCAGTGCTTAATCCTCCTCCTCCTCCACTTGGCTAGTACGATTGTCTCTCAAGTAGTTGGTGAGTCCTCCATTTGGGTACTTTACTTATGATCTCTTGCTACATGTTAAGACTATATTCTTTTTATTTATGTATTGACTATGAGGGTGAGCACTGTTCTTTGTCATGGCCCCCACTCTTATCTATGTAGTAGAGTTGTTGTTGGACATGTTATGTATCTAGCTATGAGCCTTGACTCTCTTGTTTCTTGATGTTATTATATGAAAGTTTATCCTTAGCCACAATTCTTTTGTTTATGCTTGTCTATGATTGTCATTTTAATTACTTCTTTGACTAAGGATGTGTAATGATATACTATGAGGCTTGTTTGGGATTCCTCCGGGTTCCCCATTCGTAGGTCATGTCTAGGCTCTAGGATTGGGTCATAACAAACATTGTATTAGAGCACTAGATTGTTAGATCCTTAGAGTCCAACACACTATATTGATTGGAGTCTTATTCATGGTTGTCTTGTGCACCACAATTATGATTAGGAGGCTATGAGACATTTAGGAAATGTTTCCCTTCTTCGTGTTCTAGGTCATGCTAGAGTTAAAGTGAGTTTTCCCCCTAACCATTGTTCTCTGCTATGATAGATTATGCCTAACACAAGAGGAAGATGATCCCGCAAAGCCCAGGAGCAACCGGTTAATGGAGAGCTTAGGAATGCTCTTATCTTGCTTGCAAAAGTTGTTGCTAATC
>JAOTQJ010178276.1:0-23731 GCA_025642045.1 Solanum sejunctum
GGTTTACAACACATCGATAAACAAGTTTGTGCATGGACACAGCTTTGTAGAGTCCCTAGGATGACCCGCTCTGATACCACTACTATGCCCCAAGTCCCGGTAGGGCAGACTGACACTCGTTGCCAATAAGGCCCTAGAGAATGAATCTATATCTATGCACTTCCTGTACATATTATAAGGAATTTCTATGTTTGACACGTTTTTAAGAAAATAAACAATGATAACAAGCCAAAAGGAAATGCTTATGACTAGGACATTGGGGCCATGATGTCTAAAGTATGAGACATGATTGCACTTTGCTTTGCATAGTCTACAAAGCCTTAAAGAAAAAAATATTTGATAAGAGTCGGGAGAAGCCCCTCATCAACAAACCGTATAATACAAACATGTAAGCTCTAGACATACACAAAGCCCCGAAGCAACCTGGAGCTTGGTAACAGTAGCTGAATGTCCTGTACTTCTACTGGGGAGATCTACTAGCACCTGTACCTGCAGCATAAAAATGCAAGTCCCCCGTAAGGGACATCAGTATGAGATAATGTACTAAATATGTAAGGTAGGAAACACTGTATATGAAGAAACAACTAAAGCAAGACTGTACTCTGGTGTACCATAAGAGACCACCTATAGTTATACAGTGGGATCATGTACTTTATGTTCATTATATTACTTTAACTTTATTATATAATCTGAACAAAACTATAATATAAATGACCAACTGATCAGTGGTAAACTATTTCGGGATCGTCCCTGGCTATGTTCTTCCTTAACCCCTCAGGCTACCACCCTTGTTAAAATCGTCCTGGGCTAGGTGATTCTTCCACCCCTCGGGCTACCACCCATCAATAAACAATATACTTTACCTTTTAATTGCCTTTGAGATGGTTCTTTTGGTTATCACAATATTAGAACTGTAGGACTGTATATATAGCATGAGACATGTAGATAATTAACAAGATAGTATGACAATGAAAAGAGCAAGTTACACAATTTTTGAGATACGTATGAAATGGAACAACTCGTGAACTTTATTTTTCAACAGAACCCATGTAACTTGCCATCTAAATGTGTATGCTGATGTGAAAGTGAGAATGTATGGAAGCCTATGAATATATGAAAGAGTTTAGACACAATTAATAGTTGTGTTGGAGTTGGTTAGTGACTTTATGTACCAAGGAAGGCTCTATGTTTCCTGCCAGTAATATGAAATCAAGTAGCCTTACATACCTCATTATATGACCTTGTTAATACCTCAAGACAACTTTCCATATTATCCAAATACTTATATACAACATATTAGATGATAAAAATAGCATTAGAAGTGAATAAATACATCTTGACAGTCCAATCACATAAGAAAACAACACACGGGCACCAAGCGGGTGTTTATAAACCCGAGCGAATTTTCTCAACCTTTATGCCCCTAATTGTATTTTTGTAATACATATTCTCATATACACATCATATACAGCTTTGTTTAGTGCCATAATAGTCTTACAACAGCCCACAAAGCACAACACACAACAATTCTACGCAACCTAAAAATGGGCAGCATAACGTTACCTTCCTTCGCTACATTTTGATGTTGACACTTCCAAACCTATTCCAGCTCTAAACAAACTATTCCAGCAACATTTACACATATAAACAACCTTGAACCAGTCTCATAATAGTAACAAATCAGTCGTTAAGGATGTGAGGCAATAGCCTTCTATCCAACTACACACAAGTTCGTATTAAGCACACAATTGCAATATCATATAAGGACTCACTTTTGTGGACTATAAAAGTGATAAAACAACCTTGTTACATTACTATAAGACCAAACTTTGTTAAATATAAGTACTACTTCATAATAAAGCTAACCAACAAGAGAAAAACTTTTTAATTATCAAGAAAGTACACAAGAATCCTTAGCATACAATCTGTCCAGAATTTCCAGCATATGTGTGATTAACTGGTTTCTTTGGTTTTGATAAACAAACCATACTAGGTGCATAAGTATATTTACTTACCTTCAAAATCAAGGTTTAGATATTCTTTAGGGAGCCTTGTGAGGTTGTAAAGCTTGTCTTTCACCCCTTTAAACGAGAGCAAACCAATACCAAGAAGGCAGATTCTTTTCTTGTCTAAATTGAAATGAATTTGTGTGCAGATTTTTATCCCTTTTTAAAGGCCTAGCTTGGACACCTTACTCTTCGCTTTTTCACCATATTAAATGACATATTAATAAGCTGCTTATCCACTAGCTTGGCCCTTACACTTGGGCCTAAATGGGCCTCCAAGTTGATGGGTTTGGGCTGCCTATTTCCCAACTTTAATTTCACTTATTTTGGCCCAATTTGCTAAGTGTGTTGTGATGTTTTTGGGCCCTTTTTAATAAATTTCTTGTGCTAAAAATATAGTACATATGTGATTCTAAAACATGGTCCAAATTTACACCCTTAAAACTGACTTTATTCATAATCGGATTTGGGTTAATTCGACATCGAGCCTCGTCTCCATTTAGCTAGCAAATTTGAGTTGGGCAAGTAGGTGACTCACCTACTAGCTTATTAAATCCTACAAGCACCTTAATTTCTCTTACTTCATTTAAGGCCGTAATCTCCTCAATTTGACACAAAATATACATATACTCGACCCTCTTAAGCGTTAGACGCACATATAGCCCATTAACACGAGATTCAGGCACTTTTAAAAATTAGCGCTAATTTGATCGAACCATGTCATATTTCATTTGCATTGTACTAGTATTATAAGATGTGGGTTGTTACACATATGCTATCACTTAGCCTCTTTGCATCAATACGCATCCCAAATAAACTCTAGATGCATCATAGTATACAACAAAGCCATCAGCTTCCTCGGGTAGGGATAAGACCGGAGCTGTAGTCAACCTGGTTTTCAACTCTTGGAAACTCTTCTCACAAGCTTTAGATTATGCGAACTTAACCTTTTTCTAAGTTAGCTTAGTCAAGGGAGCTGAGATAGAAGAGAATCCCTCTATAAAATGCCTGTAGTAACCTGCCAAACCCAAGAAACTCTTTATCTTTATTGGAGTCATAGGCTTTAGCCAGTTCTTTACTGCTTCAATAGTTTGAGAATCAACTTGGATGCCTTCATTAGAAATAATATGACCCAATAACGCCATAGATGCTAACCAAAACTCACATTTGGAAAGATGATTCAAGATGGTTCGCATGCTCCTCTTTATTACAAGAGTATATCAGGATGTTATCTATGAACACAATGATGGATATATCTTGGTACGGCCTCAACACTCAATTCATAAGATCCATGATAAGCACTGGTGCATTTGTTAGTCCAAATGACATGTCCAAGAACTCATAATAACCATAGCAGGTTCTGAAAGCTATCTTAGGGATGTCACTTTCTCTAACTTTAAGCTGATGGTACCGAGATCTGAGGTCTATTTTAGAGAAATAAGTATCACCCTGGAGATGGTAAAATAGGTTATCAATTCTGGGAAGGGGATACTTGTTCTTTATAGTGACCTTATTTAACTGAAGATAATCAATGCATATTCTAAGAGACCCATCCTTTTTATGCATAAAGAGTACTAGAGCACCCTAAGGTGAGACGTTTAGTCTAATAAAACTCTTATCTAAGAGGCCTTTTAGCTGTATTTTCTACTCTTTTAGTTCTGAAGGAGCCATACGGTACGGAGGAATAGATATAGGATGAGTATCTAGGAGGGTATTTATCCCAAAGTCTCTCTCTCTATCAGGAGGGACTTTAGGTAGATTATCACGAAAGACTTCTGGGAACTCATTCACGACTGGTACAGACTGGAGAGATAGTGTCTCGGTACTAGAATCTTTGAATCTCATTAGATGGTATATACACCCTTTGGAAATTAACTTTCTAGCTTTAAGATATGAGAAAAATTTACCTTTTGTAAAAACTGAGCCACTTCTTCACTTTAAGATTGGATCATTATGAAACTGTAACTTGACCACCCTAATTCTGCAGTCTATGGAGGCATAAAAAGTATGAAGCCAGTCCATGCCTAGAATGATGTCAAAATCTACCATGTCTAACTTGACCAGATTAGATAAGGTATTTTTATAGTAAACTGATACTAGAAAAATTCCTATAGACTCTTTGGGCTAGAATAGATTTCCCAACAGGAGTGGAAACACTAAAAGGCTCGAGAAAACACTTTGGAATGATCCCAAACTTTGTGGCTACATAGGGAGTCACAAATGACAATGTGGTAACTAGGTCTAACAATGCATAGACATCATAAGTAAAAACTTTGTGCATACTAGTAACCACATTTGGTGAGTTCTCCTACTCCTTTCTAGTGGCCATAGCATATTGATAGTTTATGCCCCCGCCTGCTTCTGATATAGCACCCCTCTGAATTTCTTTACATTATGGTGCTGAAGTAGCTGATTGAGATCTGTTATCCTTCGTGTTCTACCTTCCTATAGGACAATCCTTTAAAAAGTGCCCTACTTGACCACATCTAAAACAATCATTTATGCTGACAAGGCACTCTCTTGGATGAGACTTGCCAGGCTTACCACAAATTAGATAACAAGTCGATCCATGAGCTACACTCTCCTGTGACTGGCAGCCCTAAAATTTGTGGTTCTATGAAGGCTCAATCCTGACCCTCGGTGTAGGTACACTAACAAATGAAGGTGCTAGTCTAGATGTCCTAGGCTAAAAGGATAAATGATTAGTGTTTTCGGCCCCCTCTTACCTCTCTCCTAACCTGATGTCTTGGCCTCTTTATTTCTGAACTCTTCCCTATCCTGTATTTTCTCCTCCTCTACTTGCTGCACATAAGTTATTAAGCAAGCTATGTCCATATCCCCAATCAGCATAGCATTTCTACCCTCTCTCTTAGTCATTCGAGAGAGCACTGACACAAACAAATCTATCCTAATACGCACGTCCACCACCATAATCGAAGGTGACATGACAACTAAGTGAAATTAAGGTTATACTCCTGCACACTTATAGCTTTCTCCTTCAGATTTAGAAACTCCCTCACTTTAGCTTGCCTCAACTCTCTAGGGAAGTACTGTCCTAGAAAATCTTCCTCGAACACTGCCAACTCAAAGCTGGTGCCCCTTCTGCTCTACCTCCCTTCCATTGATTAAACCAAAGTCTAACTACTCCCTTGAGCTGGTAGGCAACCAACTCAACCCGCTCTGCCTCATTTCTGTACATAACCTGAAACACTTTTTGGAGCTCCTCAATGAAGTTCTTGGGATCCCCTTTCACATTAGACCCTGTGAACTCAAGTGGGTTCATCCTCAGAAATTCACGAACCCTAGTGGTATCTAAATCATCATTCTTGCCATCTCCTTGCCAACCTCCCGGTGTAGTGACTGCCTATGCCACAGTCTAAATAGCCTGGGGAGCTCAACATTAGAGATATCCACTTGCGGAGGCTGCTCCACAGGCAAAGCTGGACCTCTAGGTCCCTCAGGAATTTATTGGTGGCTCAGGCTGGTTTGCATTCTGCCTGGCTGGGCGCCTCTACCCCTGGCTGGTATGATGGCTCTACATGAAGGCATGATTTGAAAAATAAAGGGTGAATGTATAAATTAAAAATGATTTAATAGAGGTAAACTCTGAAGTATGAGAGGGAATAACAATTGATAGTGTCACTTTCTAATACCCTGTAGCCTCCCTCTTATGGATGTGACACACTTTACACCAATAATATGGACTTCACTAGACACAATTCCATAGACTCCCTAGGACACTTGAACTCTGGGCTCTGATACCAAGTTTATCTTTCCTCGAGTTCACACCTTGGGCGACGTGGCCAGCATCTAAAACATTCCTAGTTCCAAGCGAACCACTTGGCCTGGCTACTTTACTCAGCGGAAGACTTAAATAATAAAGGAAAGACTTAAATATAATAATCTAAGATACTAAAATATCTGAATAAATTGAATAGTAAAAATGTTAAGAACAACTGAAAAAGAAGGTCTGAAACTCTTAACCTATAGTCTATGGAGCCTCTAACTAGAATGATCTGAAAAACTACTTAAAATAACTGCTAAAAAGGAAACATAGACAAAGACTCCAAAGCCTCTGACTGGTAAGAGGCCTCACAAATAGCTAGATGGAAATGCTGGTTCTCAACGAAATATCTGCTGAGGAACTCTGTCACCTTCATTTGCATCATAAAATGATGCAGGACCAAAGGATGTCAGTACGTAGAATGTATGGTATGTAAAATAGCTAAAATAGGAACTCAGGATAAGGCACTATACTCAAGTAATCAAAATATGTCTCAAAATATGATAACATAAGTCATAAATGAAGTGCACGCTGAAAGTAGAACATATGCTAAAAGTTTGTATGTAGAAACTAGTTTACTTTAGCTTGGGGAGAGTCTTTAACTGACAACCATCACTATGAGCTTTGTAATGATATAGAGTTTTGCCCATGCTACCAAAGTCATCTCATACTTTGCCAAGGTAAGGGACAAAAACTAGGGGAGTGGATACATCCCAAAACAGGGTCATCTCAGTGGCAAGTGAGGAGTTGTACTCTTGGAACAATCTTATCCTACATAGGCTACTTAGTTTAAAAGTTCAAGTCTTTATCACTCTCTCTCATATCGATTCTCAATACTACTCCCAAAATAACTTTTATAGTGCTCATAACTTAAAGAGTAAGAGTTCTCAAAATGTCTCTTTAGTCTTTTGGAACTTAGCCCAATTTAGCTTTTCTTAAACTTTTCTCAACTTGTCTCTTTTTGTTGACTAAAAATGTTATCATTACAAGTGTCTTAAAAACGTAACTGTATTACTCAACTATCCTGCAAATACAAAGCTTTAAGTACTTTGTAAACTTAACACAAACTGTGAACCTTATAGTTTTTCATGAAATAGATATAGGGTTCTCACGAGTACAACAATAACTGTAAATCTTATCTCAATAGCTTAATTTAGTAATAAAATCAGTAAAGGTCAAGATTTTTATCTAGAAAAAAGAATGAACAAGTATTTTTATGAAATTAACTACTAATGGAGGAACCCTTGATCCTAACTTATAAATATGTTCTTAGGTAGAATCTGGTGGTTATAGATATTAAAATAATAGTAGAACAACTTTTTGAGGGTCTTACATACCTTGGAAATTAGTTCTCCCGGAAGAATTGAAGAAGATTCTTGAAAGCCCTAGCTTTTTCCCCTTTGAATCTACGTTCGGAGTTCTTGGAGGGTTTTGAAGTTGATGATATCAATAAGTCCGTTCTAGGGGTTCAATTAGGTGGAAATTGATAAGTTTAGGCTTAAAAAGGTGAAAAAAGATGAAAATAACCCTCTTTAAAATCGTTGGTCGGGTCGCTTATGAGACCCTCTACGACTCATAGGGAACTTTTGACCAAATTTTGGGGTTTCTGAAATTCTCTATGCGACCCATTCTATGACTCGTACAGGGTTATATGACCCATAGACATGTCATTAACGTCTGGGGCTAAAACTTGAAATTTTTAGGACTTTTTCACGAGTTAGCAGTATGTGTCGTACTTCATTTTATAACTCGTAAAAGGGTTTCATATTGCACCTCTACACTGGCAGTCTTCGATAAAACAAACATAACTTTTAACTCAAAACTCCAAATGTTGTGAAACTAATTATGTTGGAAATATAATTCAAAGAGCTTTCATTTGATATATATGGGACATCTAATTCTTTATGTGCTAGGAGTTATGATCATTTAAAGTTAACCGTTGCATAATCTAATGCTAGAAACTCATTTATAGGAAAGTTTGAATCTGACTAAGTACTAAAGTGTAACACCCCGTGACATTAGCAAAATTCCCTCAAATATAATCGTGCATACAATGCGCTTCCAAAGATTCAATGGGAAATTCGACAATAGATTTGTCATCGGTGCAGAAAATCGAGTCCAAAATAGTCTCGACTCGATTTAAGAGGAACCGACGCAAAAAATAATTTTCGCTAATTCTTTCCAAAATAGTGTTGATCCATGCCCCTGGCGCAATGTGGAGGGGGTGCAAAGACACCCTTAACATTTTGTTATTTTTTGAAGAAAATCAAATTTTTGAAAAGTTGGCGAAAATGTACTGGTCTGCGCCCCTAGTGCATCACTGACCATTAAATCAGTTTTGAACTTTTTCTTTTAAAATTTAAGAAGGATATTTTGGTTATTCCTAACCCATTTTAAGTCTTAAAACATGTTTTAGAATTCGTTTACTAGCGATTGAGGGCTCAAAACCTATATTTTTCCTTAAGAAAAACGTAAGTTCTGAGAGAAAAAGAGTTGGGGGTTTCAAGCTTGGGTCCACATTCTTGATGAAAGTTTGTACAAACTTCAATTCTAGATATGTAAAGGCTACCCAAAGCATGAAATTGTTTTTTCATATGCCCCAATACATGTGATAGATTGACAACTGATAGTCGATGAGTCTTGAGTAGTGATTCTTGAAGAACTTCTTAGACATTATCTTTATTTCTTGAACATTATCTTTAATTTCCATATATTGTCTCAAATTGATAACCATCGTACTTGTATTTATTTATTAAAGAAATTATTGTATGATTGTATACCTAAATTGAATGATTCCCCTTGTTTAATACTTCAAGAATGAACTTAGATGGTAATGTCTAGAGCCTTGATTATCTGAATGTGTAAATTATTGGAGTCTGAGTCCTGGGATGAGGGTATTCATGATTGAATTGATTGAATTAGTGTTCTTAGAGCCTAATGGGATTGAATCTTAGTTTTGAAGGAATGATCTTACTCTTTGAGTTGATAAATGATTTGTACATTGAGTATTCTTGCCTGCAAATGCTGAGTGATAGAACTTCTTGATGAATCGATAGACTTATGAGTATATTAAGTCCTGAGAGGAGTATTGAGCACCAAAGATGAGTAAGAGAGAGTTTCACTCACAAAAGAGGATAGCACCATGAAAACAAATGTTTTCTAAGTCCCAAAATAGGACTTAATATTATTATAAACCACCTGATATACGCCCTACTACCCTAGGAAGGTACAGGGTAGATGTCGCAATGACATCACTTCGTTGTACTATCAATGGCTCACAGGTGGTGGGTGTAGGTCCAAGAAACTCCTAGATAGGTCCTTGATGATAGTACTCTGATGTTGATGTGATAGTGTATGTCTGGATCGATGGTGATGTGAAAGAGTTATATTTCTTACCCTGAGTTGAGGTTGAGTTTGATGAGCTATTATCATTTACTTTAGCCCTTTTTACATATAATATATTTCACGTACTAATGCCCCTTTGGCGCTGCATCATATTTTGATGCAAATTCTGTAGATAGAGGACTTCAGCAGCCTAATCGTTGAGGTTCATGGCTTTCCAGACAGAGACTTGGTGAGTCTTCCCCCTTCTTTCGGAGGACATATTTATTCTTTATAATCTATTTTAATGTCTTTCATTCTTGGTTGTGGTAGCCATGGCTTGTCATGGTACCTTCTTAGAGAATAGTTATAGAGGCTTCATAGATACAGACAGTTGATTGTTGATGTGGGATTGCTTATTTCCCATTTCTTTTCTATTGAGATACTTCTTTCGTACTTTATATGATAGATATTGTGATAAACCACTGATATTCTAGTATTCTCTTTATATCTTTCATATATGGATTGATTGAACAAATGCAATGAGACTAGGTCATTTGCTTTGGGGTTAGCAATAGTCTTCGAGTGTTAATTACGTCTAGGGTAACCTCTTGAGGCGTGACAAACTTGGTATCAAGGCATAGAATTCGAGTGTCCTAGAGATTCTATGAAGTTGTGTCTAGTAGAGTCTTATTTATAGGTGTGTTGAGTACCATACTTCATAAGCAAGAGGCTATAGGACATTAGGAAAAGTTACCCTCTTTTGATAATCTTAATTCTTGCGATAGAGTTTAACTCTATGAAAATCTCATTTTAACTTGTACATTATACGTTTACAGAAAATGCCGCCAAATAGAACAACCGCTCAGAGAAATGCCCCAGCCCCAGCTGCTGCGAATGCTTAACCAGAAGTCCTAATTTTGCAGAGTCTAGGAGATGGGGATGCCCCACTAGGACTACTAAGGCCCCACTGGTGCCCCCGGCTCAACCCCAGCAAGCACCCACTATCGAAGCAGAATTTAGGAGAGCCATCACTATGCTGACTTAGTTGGTAGCCTCCCAGGGTAACAGTCAAGGTATGCAAGCTCCTAGCTCTAGTTCACAGGAGCCCTTAGGTGTAACCCAATGTAGAGACTTCCTAAGGATGAACCCGCAAGTATATATGGGGTCAAAGGTGGAAGAGGACCTATAAAATATTATTGATGAGATGTATAAGGTACTGAAGGCGATTCATGCTGATGAGATTGAGGGAGTTGAGTTGGACTCCTACTAACTGAAAGATATTGCTAATGTGTCGTCCAATCAGTGGAGGAGAGTAGATGTGAGAGTATGGAGCCTACAGCCTGGAAGGAGTTTGAGACAACCTTCCTTGACCACTTCTTTCCTCCAGAGGCGAGGGAGGTGAAGGTAGATGAGTTCGTGAATCTGAAGCAGGGAGGGATGACTGTGAAATAGTACAACCTCAAGTTCACTAAGCTATCCATGTATGCTCCAGAGATGGTGGAAGACATGAGGGAGAGGATGAGGAAGCTCGTGTCTGGTCTAGACAGACATGTGCAGAAAGAATGTAAGAGGGCTTTGCTGATTCCTGCCATAAAAATCTCCAAAATTATGGTGCATGCTCAGCAGACAAAGGAGGATAAGAGAAAAGAGAAAGAGGAGTAGATGAACAGGAAGGAAAAATTAGCTAGGCATGAGCCTAGCCAGAAAAGGTAGAATAAGGGCGATATCCTACTTCCAAAAGAGATCATCTTATCATGCACTAATGCAATGAGTATGCTCATTCATCTAAACAGGTATGATCATGGGGATTCTAGAATTCTAGGGCTCAGGGCGCCCAATCCCAGGCCAGTGTAACTCAGGGACTGAAGGGAAAACTACCCTATTATAATTGTAGAAAGCTCTATCTGGGGAGGTGTCGTCTGGGCATGGATGCTTGTTTCTTGTGTGGGCAAGCGGGTTACTTTCAGCATGAGTTCCTGAAAAGGAGAAGAAGTGAAGAGAGCAATAGGGCACAATCCTCTGTAGCACCCCCGGTTAGCAGTTAGCGGAGGGTAATACCACTACTGGTATAGAAGAAGAGACAAACCGCCTTTATGCTATGGGTATTCGAGAGGAGCACGAAGATGCACTAGATGTTTTCATGGGCATGCTTTGACTCTTTTTTTATTGTTATGCATTGCTCGATCCAGGTGCCACCTTGTCTTTTGTGACCCCTTATGTGGCTAGTAAGTTTGGGTTTCTTCTAGAGTGGTTGCTTAAACCTTTTACTGTTTCTTCTCTGACTAGTAAGTCTATCTTAGCTGAGAGAGTCTAGAGGGATTGCGTAGTGTCTATCTATCATAGATATACCTTATCTAACTTGGTAGAATTGGAGATGGTTGACTTTGATATAATACTTGGCATGGATTGGCTTCATGCCTATTATGCTTTTATTGACAGTAGAACCTGGATTGTTAAGTTTGAATTTCGTAATAAGCCTATCATAGAGTGGATAGGGAGTTCTATTGCCCCTAAGGGCAACCTCATATCTTATCTTAGATCTAGAAAGCTGATCTCCAAAGGTTGCATTTCTCACCTCGTGTGAGTTAAGTCTGATAATGTCAAATTTGCTACCCTTGAGTCAGTCCTAATTGTAAATGAGCTTGTTGAGGTATTTCCTAATGATCTTCCTGGAGTCTCTCCTAATAGGGAGATTGACTTTGGGATTGATATTATTCTCGAGACCAAACCCATTCCAATTGCACCTTATAGAAAGACCCCCGCAGATTTGAAAGAACTGAAAGAACAATTGAAACTCTTGCTAGAGAAAGGGTTTATTAGGCCTAGTGTCTCACCTTGGGTATTCTTGTCCTATTCGTTCATAAAAAAGATGGGTCTCTCAAAATGTATATAGACTACCAACAGCTAAACAAGGTCACTATAAAGAACAAATATCCTTTTTCCAAGGTAGATGATCTACTTGACCAACTTTAGGGTGCTACGTGTTTCTCCAAGATAGACCTCAAGTCAGGTTATCATCAGTTGAAAGTGAGGGAAAGTGACATCCCAAAGATAGCCTTTAGGACACAGTATGGCCACTTTGAGTTCTTGGTCATGTCCTTCGGATTAACAAATGCACCTGCAACTTTCATGAATTTGATGAACAGGGTATTTAGACCATATCTTGATACGTTTATGATTATGTTTATCAATGACATTCTGGTATATTCTAAGGATGAAAAGGAGCATGCTAATCACCTTAGAGTGGTTTTCAAAACGCTCAAAGATCGTGAATTGTATACGAAATTCTCAAAGTGTGAGTTTTGGCTCAAGTCTGTGACCTTCTTGGGCCATGTTGTTTCAGGAGATAGTATTGGGGTAGTAAGCAGAAAATTTAAGTGGTTAAGAATTGGCCAATACCAACTTCTCCAACAGAAATAAGAAGTTTTTTGGGTTTAGCAGGCTACTATCGCAGATTTGTTGAAGGCTTCTCTTCTCTGTCAGCCTTGTTGACTAAGCTAACTCAGAATAAGGCCAAGTTTTAGTGGTATGAGGCATGTGAAAAGAGTTTTTAAGAGTTGAAAACTAGATTGACTACAACACCAGTGTTAACCTTGCTAGACGGGATCGAGGACTTCGTGATATATTGTGATGCATCCCAAGTGGGATTAGGTTGTGTGCTTATGCAAAGAGGGAAGGTGATAGCTTATGCTTCCAGGAATCTTAAGATCCATGAGAAGAACTATATGACTCATGATCTTAAGTTGGCAGCAGTGGTGTTCGTACTTAAAATCTGGTGTCACTACTTATATGGAGTGCATATGGACGTGTTCACTAGCCACGAGAGCTTGCAGTATGTGTTCAACCAGAACAAGCTCAACCTGCGGCAGAGAAGATTGCTGGAGTTGCTCAAGGATTATGATATGAACATTCTCTACCATCCAAGTAAGGCTAACATTGTTGCTAATGTTGTTAGAAGGATATCTATGGGCAGCACTGCCCATGTGGAGGAAGGAAAGAGAGAACTAGTGAAGGAAGTGCATAGATTAGCTCGACTGGGAGTGCAACTTGATGAGAAAAATGAAGGCGAGGTCAATGTTTAGAATGGGTTTGCTTCATCCTTAGTGTCAGAAGTGAAGGAAAAGCAAGACCAGGACCTATTTTATTCCAATTGAAAGAAGCGGTTCACAAGTAGAAGGTGATGGTTTTCTCCAAAGGGGGAGATGGGGTGTTGAGATACTAGGTAGATTGTGTGTGCCCTATGTTGATGGAGTATGAGACAAGATCATGGCTGAGGCTCATAGCTTAATATATTCCATCCATCATGATTCCACCAAGATGTATCCCGACTTGAGAGAAGTCTATAGGTGGAATGGGATGAAGAAAGGCATTGCTGAGTTTGTCTCTAAGTGCCCTAAATGTCAATAGGTTAAGGTGGAATATCAAAAATCATATGGATTAACTCAGATCTTTGAAACTCCTGAGTGTCAGATGATAAACATGGATTTCATTACCAGTTTACTAGGATCCAGAAATCAACATGATTTGATATGGGTGATTGTTGACAGGATGACTAAATCAACCCATGTTTTGGTAGTTAAGACAACTAATACAGCTGAGGAGTATGCCTGACTATACATTCGGGAGATTGTGAGGTTCCATAGGATTCCCTTGTCTATCATCTCGGACAGAGGAGCTCAATTCACCTCTCAATTTTGGAGATCTTTCCAGAAGAGATTGGGTACGAAAGTGAATTTGAGCACAACTTTTCATCCTCAAACAGATGGATAGGCAGAGTGAATTATTTAGACTTTGGAGGATATGTTGAGGGCATGTGTATATGACTTCAAAGGAAATTGGGATGGTCATCTACTCAAGTTCACGTACAATAATAGCTATCGCGCCAGCATTCAGATGGCCCCTTATGAGGCATTATACGGGAGAAGATGCAGATCATCCATTAGCTAGTTTGAGGTTGGTGAAGCAGAGTTGATTGGACTAGATCTTGTCTACCAATCTATGGAGAAGGTGAAAGTCATCAGAGAGAGGTTGAAGAAAGCTCAGAGTCATCAGAAGTCATATACGAATGTGAGAAGAAGAGACTTGGAATTTGAGGTGGATGATTGGGTATACTTAAAGGTGTTACGCATAAAGGGAATTATGAGGTTTGGTAAGAAGGGGAAGTTGAGTCCACATTATACCGGACCATACCAGATTGTGAGAAGAATTGAGAAGGTTGCTTATGAGGTAGACTTACCTTCTGAGATAGATGGAGTTCACCTGGTGTTCCATGTGTCAATGCTAAAGAAGTGTTTGGTGGATCCTGCCTTAGCATTTCCTGTTGAGAGTACGAGAGTGAAGGATTCTATCTTCTGGAGAAATTCCATTCTATATCCTTGACCGACAAGTTCGTAAATGAGGAATAAAGAGATAGCCTCCATTAAAGTCCTATGGAGGAATCAATTTGTTGAGGAAACGACGTGGGAAGTTGAGGAAGCAATGAAACTCAAATACCCTCACATATTCATGCCAAATGATGATGATGTCGAAGGTAAATGTCTTTATACTTAATGTTATTGAATGTCTCTTCCCACTGAGTTGATGCAATTATCTTATTCTATTCCCGAGTATAAGACAGAAATAGATAGGTGATGGATAGTAAGAGCCCGAGTTTTCCAAGTGAGGAATAAGACAAGTTTCGAGGTCATTCATGCTTTTATTATATTCTTACTCATCATTGGTGGATGAATGATCCCACGGGGGAGATGATGCAACACCTTGTGAAATTACCGAAATGTCCCTAAAATGTAATTATGCGCACAATGCGCCTTCCGAAGCTCCGATGGAAAATTACAGATTGAATTTGCATTAGCATAAAAAATTAAGTCAGAAAATGGTCTCGACCCGATTTAAGAGCAATTAGATCAAAAAATAATTTTCGCTAATTTTTTTCGAAACAGTGTCGATCTGCACCCCTGGCACTACACAGAGAGGGCGCAGTGACACACATAACATTTTTTATTATTTTATGGAAATCAAATTTTTTGAAAAGTTGGCAAAAATATACTAGTCCGAGCCCCTGACGCATCGGGGACAAGTACATCAGTTTTGAACTTTTTCTTTTAAAATTCATGAAGGGTATTTTGGTCATTCTTAACCCATTTTCAGGTCTTAAAACACGTTTTAGAATTCGTTTATTAGCGATTGATGGTTCAAAACCCATATTTTTCCTTAATAAAAACATAAGTTGTGAGAGAAGAAGAGTTGAGGGTTTCAAGCTTGGGTCTAAATTCTTGTTGAGGGTTTGTACAATCTTCAATTCCAGATATGTAAAGGCTACCCTGAGCATGAAATTGTTGTTTCATGTGCCCCAATACATGTGCTAGATTAACAATTGATAGTTGATGAGTCTTGAATAGTGATTCTTGAAAAGCTTCTTGGACATTATCTTTATTTCTTAAACATTATCTTTAATTTCCATATATTGTCTCAAATTGATTATCATCTGTCACGCCCCGGGAGGGTACCCTAGATATAACCAGCACTCAGAGACTATTGCTAATCCTCAAGCGACCACTTGGCCTTATCACGTTCATTCATTCATAGATTCTACAAATCAACAGAACACATCAGGAAGTAAATAAGCACACATCATCATCTAGTCTCAAAAATAATATTATAAATAAAAAGACTAGTAGAAAAAAACTAGCTCAACAAGTCTTAATATCAACATTCGACTCTAGTTTATGAAGCCTTTATCACTATCAAGTGGTTCCAATGACAGATCCAAGGCTACCTCAATCAAAATAAAGCTAATTAAATCTAACTAAAGCAAGATGAAACAAAAAATATAATGAATTCTCAGAAGTAGAGGAGGCCCACCTATCAGCTGAACATGTCAAATCCTCAACGATGCATCTATTGGCGATCTCCAAATTTTGTATCTATATTATGAAGCGATGTAGTCCCAAAAGGGGACGTCAATACATGGAATGTACTGTTATGTAAAGTAGTTGATTGAAACCAAAACAGGTAGAATAATATAGAAACAATATCAACACAATATAGAAATCAATCAACATGTCAAATGTATATCTAAAGAAAGAATATCGAGTAAACAAATGACCATCAACCCATCAACTCATCAATCAAATCAGACTTATCTCAGAAGGACTCATCTTAACTCATCTCATCATATCACATCTCATCTCATCTCATCTTGACTCAGAGTACTCAAGGTAGGAACTTTCTGGGAGTTTCTCTTATCTGACAACAATCACTTATGAGCCAGTGATCAGACAACAATCACACTGATGTTGCCACAGCCATCTTGTACTTGCCAGGAAGAGAACAAATCAAAATCACATGGGCAAGTCCAAATGGAGACGGCAGATAAGTCCACTATTGATTTCAGGGACTTTTAATCAGAGGGGGGCTCAACATAAGGTAATGTGGTAATCCTAATCCCTACCTATGCTTGACTACATAGTTTGACAAGTGCAATTTGGAGTAACTATTACTCTTTCGGTGCTTGATACTCCCCCAATGACTCAATGCTCATAAAATAATCCATCCAATCAAACTATCTCAATCAGCCTCGCGGAGGCCCAATCTCTCAATCTATCTCATAGAAACTCTAATCATCTTATCAATTAGCATCTCAATTAACAGCTCATGGATTTGAATAATCATTAGGAACAATTGAATAGACAAATTATTAGAGTTCGACTCAAGGGACTATCAAGTTCTATCAACTCATCATCATTCTCACATTACAATCACAATCTTTATCAAGATTCTCAATTGAGGCTTTAGACTCAATCTCTATCTTCTTTATACAATTTTTAAGAAATAATAAGTAGGGTTTATGCAATAATGCATGTAAAAACATTCAATTCAACAAAAACGTTTGTGATGATCATCAACACATGAAAATACATGTAAAAATCATAATCTTTTTAAGAAAATAATCAAGAATTATTCATTTAAACTCAAGAACCTTCAACTCTCATCTCAGAGCATCTATGACGCATATGAGATAACAATCTCATGTTTTTGTTTAGCCTTACATACCTAGAACGAAGGTACACGATCAATTTGGCATGAATCCTTCTTGAAATCTTCAACTCCTTGCTCTTCTCTCTTCTCTTTAGCACTAGGTCTTTTTCAGAGACTTAGAATGGCCTAAGATTAGGTTATATACTCTTTTTACGCTTAAAACTACCTATTTTGGTCATATATTAAGTCGAGGATGGGTTTGGAAAGGTCTAAGATGCCTCTCACGAAGTTAAAAAAAAAGTCAGTTTTCAGGAGGCAGGGGCACGATGCAGACCCCGTATTATTTTGGTATTTTTCATTGAAAATCCACTGAAATCTTATAGAAAATGTTTAGAACTGAAACTAGGTGTTGGTCTGTGATGGGTCCGTGTCGCAAATCTATTACGCACCCTCACTGGTTCGTAATTTATTATGAAAAATTATTTTTGACTTGGTTTCTCTAAAATTGGGTTGAGGCTATTTTTCCCACTCAATTTCTCAAGCTGATTGCATTTTCAATCTCGAATTAACAAATGGAGCATGGGGACGCGTTACTCATATGTCTCTATTCTAAGGGTATTTTGGTAATTTTATCGTGCATTACATCATCTCTCCCTTGGGATCATTCATCCTCGAATGATGGGTAGGGGTGAATATCATTGCACGAATAGACTCAAAACTCCTCTCAACATTCACATTTATCCCTCTGTCTTTTGACTCCTTATTTCTATCGACAATCTCCATTCAAACTCAAGAATAGACAATCTTCAAGAGAAGACAATCAACTTAGTTAAGGGTAAGGAAATTTACCTTCAACATTCTCATCATCAAGCATGAATAACAATAAAGACTCTTCTCATCAATCACTCAACAAATCAAACTATCGACCCATTCGGACGATCACAAATCACTCAAAAAAGGCAAATCGGTTCATATCAAGAGCAGAGATATTATCTTAAATATTTTCAACATCAAGCACGAATGGAATATTGGAACTCAATCAATTTAAATCGTCTAAAAAACTTCAACAATTAGTCCTTTGAACTCAGGAAGGAAACCGTCAACTTTAATCGCGAATGGGACCATCGATACACAAGACTCTATGTATAACTCTCAAGCTTATCACCTTGACTCAATTGTGCTCCTTTTCATGACACTTTACTCTATCCACTTAAGTTTATAGCTCTTATTCTAACTCTCTACCTATCCACATCTTTTTATTCAATTCAACCCTATTTTTGAGCCTCAAGGTGCTACCCTTATGATGATCATATTCATACAAAGCTAATCCTCAATACTTAGGTCTATACTTCCATAGGGGCTTTCATTAAAAGATCACTAGTCCTCTTCACTATTTCACTACCATTAAGTCTTCAATAGTCTGCATCAATAGTCGTATAATAATGACCATGCATTCAAGCCTATCACTTTAACTACTTCAACTTTGTCTTAGAATTTTTAAGCCTACTTAGCACTTCTACCTCCACCATTCAATGAGCTCCCACCCAAATACACGTCAATATACTCTTACCTATATGTTGCACGTAATAAAGTCTCATCTCTCTCTTCCTCCCTATCTCTACCTCTACATGACACAAGTATAACACCAATGTCACAATAAGGATACATTTACTCCTACCTGTCTACCCTCATACTCCATATAATACTATTAACATCACTATTTGGACCAAGGGGTACTCGTCATCTCTACACCCTACCATGAACAATGGATAACAGGCCAAAGGTTAGTGCATGCATAAGATAGCATCAGAATAAAGAACTCTCACTCTCTCCCATCAACTATCACTCATGTACTATCATTGACATTTCTATCAAGACATGGGAAGATAGGATCACTCAAAGAACTTGGAACGACGATCATTAGCACGATTGAATCGAAAAATCTTATTTGAGGACGTTCATAAGGAAGTATAATCTCCCTCATTTATCAAGACTCATTCTGAGTTCATAGAGCTATAAATATTATAAAATTCAGGTTGTATCTCATTCACTATAGGGGTGGAAATATTCAAATCCATTGGGTAAGATAAAAATTAATGAATGACTTCATCGCTTTTCATCCTCACAATTCAACATGAATAACAATCAATAAGTAGAATATGGGACAAGCCCATGGGCATGACAGTCATATACTAGATGGAAATAGAGTATCATCGTCACTGAAGTACAAAGAATGTACGAGATGGCAAAATTAATGCCTCATCTAAATCAACCCATCACCATGGAACACTCAAGATCTACTTTGATCTATCACATCACTATCTCCCTTAGCTCAAAGGTCATCTCTCAGGTTTTGCAAATCAATTCCATCTACTAGGCTATAAGCATATACCTCCGCATGATATAGGAATCACTATTCACAAGAATAGGTATCTTAAACTCGTCTACCATTTTGTAGTCACATAAATAAATTAGCCACAAAGACTCTCTTTAAAGATATGACTTTCAGCTTCCTCTTGTCTCTATAGAAATCTCTCTATATATTTGCTATTCTTAATGGCGTACATAAGCACTTTCCAAAACTCTTACAATCTAACCTTGTCTTTTGCCTACTAACGCTCAACTTCTTCGCTCTCATAAACTCATTTGTATGAGAGATAGACTATAAGAGAAACCCATCATTGATAACTCAAATTAGTTGCTCAGGATGACAAGGAATACTTATATCAACCCACTCCACATTGATAACTCAAATATACTATCTAGATTTTAATAGCAGTCATAGCTTAGAGCTTCACACATCTTTACACAATCATGGGTACACATCTCAATTCTCTTCTTATCTATTGAGCTATCCTCGTCTCACTCGTCTTACCTAAGGGGATCTTGTATTCTACCCATAGAATCACTTCATCACAAATCAACATCTTCATCTCAAACATACACTAGGGAAAGCCTCGTAGAGCATTTCTCCAACTAAGACTGTCACTCTCGCAATGTTGTCTCCTCTTCCACTCTACTCCTCAAAGTTCAAGCTTAGGATCTACTACTAACATGTGCATCTTTCACACACCTTCCTAATATCACACCAACTTACCACTACTAGGTAAAAATGTGGGGAATATAATCCCAGTAAAATCTCATAGCGAGTATTCAATAAATGCATTCCCCTCCTCACGGCTCAGTACCACTCACATATATATTATACTTCCTTCCCTGACTAAGCTCATAACTAGATGAGTCTCATGAATTCTCACTTAAAACAATCATAGGCCTAATTTAGATATATCACATTACAAACACTCTTTTCGCTATTCAATATCTACACTTTACCCTCAATAGTGTGGATACTATAACACCTTGACATAAACTCCCTTCTAGTTGATGCACGCTCTATCACATTCTAACAATAACTTTTCTCTATACCTTATCATGAAAAATCAAGGGGTACTTACTACTCTTTCATCAAACTTATGGCAATTGACTAGTCACCTCAGTACTTACCTAATAGGTACATAACTCTAACTACAAGCCTCAACCAACCATACCTCTTGCTATCTCATCTTTTTATTTCCATCCCCATCCTTCTAATTGTAGGATGATTCACTTCTACTCAGGATTTATAAGACCTCCCATCTTACTCTTAGGTGGTAACATTAAACTCTTCAGAGACATAAGTTTCTCTCTCAAGGGTAACATCAGAAGCAAGTTTTAAATAAGAGGGTCTAGGTACATCTAGATCTAACTTAAATGCACGATTCATATAAGCAATAGGGCACTCTTTCTAGTCAATCAACTTAGCACACTAGTAGGGTTCTCTCAAACCTGGTGCAGTCTCTCTACCATTCATATTACTTTATCATAGGGAATCTCATCGATAAAAGTTTGAACACTACTATCTCAACCATCCCGTGGATGAGGCGCAGTTGAAAGGTTTAGCGCATTGCATGAATCATCTTAGACTTCTTAGAAAATAGCTTTATCACACGGTTTTTAATCTAAAAGAAGGAAAACAATTCTTAAATGTCCTATAGCCTCCAAATTATGGATGTGGAGCTCTTCATACCTATAATAAGGACTCTACTAGACACGACTTTATAGACTTCCTAAGACATATGAATTCTATGCTCTAATACAAAGTTTGTCACACCTCGGGAGGTTATCCTAGATGTAACCGACACTCAGAGACTATTGCTAGTCACCAAGCGAATCACTTGGCCTTATCACATTCATTCATTCATACATTCAACCAATTAGTGGAAGACATAAGGAAGTAAATAGGTACATCATCATCTAGTATCAAAAATAATATTATAAATAAAAATGCTAGTAGAAAGAAACTAGCTCAACAAGTCTTAACATCAACATTCGACTCTAGTCTATGAAGCCTCTATCACTATCAAGTGATGCCAATGATAGACCCATGACTACCTCAATCAAAATAAAGCTAATCAAATCTAACTCTAAAGCAAGATGAAATAAATATAATGGATCCTCTGAAGTAGGTGAGGCCCACCAATCAGCTGAATGTCTCAAATCCTCAACGATGCGCCTGTTGACGATCTCCAAATCTTGTATCTATATCATAAAGTGATGTAGTCCCAAAGGGAGACGTTAGTATATGGAATCTACTGGTATGTAAAATAACTGAGTGAAACCAAAATAGGCAGAATAATATAGAAACAATATCAACTCAATATAAAAATTAATTAGTATGTCAAATGTCTATCTAAAGAAAGAATAAAGAGTAGACAAGTGACTCATCAACTCAACAATCAAATTAGACTCATCTTAGAAAGACACATCTTAACTTATCTCATCACACCACACCACATCTCATCTCATCTCATCTCGACTCAAAGTACTTAAGGTAGAAACTTTTGGGGAGTTTCACTTATTAGACAATAATCACTTGTGAGCTAGTGATCGTACGACAATCACGCTAATGTTGCCACAGCTGTCTTGTACTTGCCAAGTAGAGTACTAATTGAAACCATATGGACAAGTCCAAATGGAGATGACAGATTAGTCTTCTATTGATTTTAGGGACTTGTAATCAGAGAGGACCTCAACATAAGGTGATATGGTGATCCTGATCCTCACCTATGCTTGGCTACGTAGTTTGATAAGTACGAGTTGGAATAACTCTTACTCTTTCAGTGCTCGATACTCCTATCATGACTTAATGCTCATAAAATAATCCATCCAATCAAACTATCTCAATCAGCCTCATAGAGGAACAATCTCTCAATCTGTCTCATAGAGACTCTAAGCATCTCATCAATCAACATCTCAATCAACAACTCAAGGATTTGAACAATCATCAGGGTGCAATCGAATAGACAAATCATTAGAGTTCATTTGTGGAGACTCAAAGGACTATCAGGTTATATCAACTCATCATCGTTCTCACATTACAATCACAATCTTTATCAACATTCTCAATTAAGGCTCTAGACTCAATCCCTATCTTCTTTATATAATCTTTAAGAAATAATAAGTAGGTTTTATGTAATAATTCATATAAAAACATTTAATTCAAGAAACAAGTTTGTGATGATCATCAATATATGAAAATACATGTAAAAATCATAATCTTTTCAAGAAAATAATCAAGAATCATACATTTAAACTCAAGAACCTTCAATTCTCATCTAAGACCATCTATGGGGGACATTATAGAACAATCTTATGTTCACGTTTAGCCTTACATACCTGGAAAGAAAGTAGATAATCAATTTGGCACGAATCCATCTTGAAATTTTCAGCTCCTCGCTCTTCTCTCTTCTTTTTTAGCCCTAGGACTTTTTTTAGAGACTTAGAATGGCTTAAGAATGGGTTATATACCCTTTTTTTCGCTTAAAATTGTCACGCCCCACCCTAGGGTCGTGACCAGTGTCCGATAGGGAAAGCTATCGAAATTTCGGCAGAGTTTCCTCTGTTTTATTAACTAATTGCACTTGCAAAAAAAATCTAGCAGCAACCTAGACAACAATGCACATATATATATATATATATCCATTTATACATATACATAAATGCAGGCCGACAAGGCCTCCGCTGCGGTCCTGCCGCCTAATAATCATGTTATACATAGAGTAATGTGGTCTCGCCGCCTAATCAGGTATCAAATACATATAATAGACCATGTGCTCAAGTATATCTCACATACCCACTACCCATTAGTATCCACAGACCTCTATACATAGATGCCAAACAGTACGTATATACATACATAACCCAAACACAAAACATGTGAACATGAGAAGATACCAATAGCTGGCTCCTAAAACAAAAAGGGCACTGTAGCTGAAATAGGAGATCCTAGGCCAGAGGGTCTCGCACCTGTTCGTCGGTACCTGCGGGCATGAATGCAGCCCTCCCCCCTCCCCCTAGAAGGAAGGGGTCAGTACGAAAGACGTACCGAGTATGCAAAACTGGAAGTACATAATACAGATAGAACTCATAAGCCAACAAAAATAGTAAAACATACATAAATAAAACCTATAACAGGTATCGAATAAAAATCTTTTTAAAACATATGAAAGTCATGCATGTCGGAAGGGAATGATGGCTCCAAACATCGCGCCATCCACAGCATCACACCAGAAGTTTAAATACCCAAAAATCTCCATCGCAC
>JAOTQJ010178286.1:0-22500 GCA_025642045.1 Solanum sejunctum
AGTAAAGATTCAGTGTAAGTGGTTGTCGCGGTGCCCTATCGGCACCATTCGCGGCCCCTGGGTTGGGTCGTGACAGTGGCCAACCAAGCGCCATGGTAAAATTTGACCTTCACCTTCACAAGAGGTCTGGAAGAACCTAAGTTACTGTCCTGCATGCGATTTACCAATCATAGTTATGTTATCTAGGGTAATTGAGTCAATGAGCCATGGGAAACACAATTTTCCAAGTTGTCCCCCAAATCGAGTATTTTTCTAAATTTTAATTAGTGTTTATTTTATGTTGTCCTTGAATCACAACAAACCCCTTGTCTAGAGATTGTAGTTATAGATACTAGGAATGATTAGTAGTGAAATCTTATAGTCAAGACCTATATGTGGATTCGACTCTAACCTCGATTAGGTTAGTTACTGATAGCAATTACTTTCTTATTAGAGTGTGACCATCGCCAATATTAGACAAGGCATATCTGGATAATGCATAAAATCAAACCTCAGAGTATGATCCCAATATAGAACCATATCGATGTCTGTCAAACGCATCTTGGCAATTGTCTTGAAGGATGTATGGAACGAGTGATATGTTGCTAAAACATAGCACTTTTGATACTTAAAACTTTGATTTTTGTGCGCTCACAAAGAGATGTTAGTAGTTTGATGTGTTTTATGTTTTTTTAAGAACACCATATTCGGTATGATTTTGGGTAAAGTTTTACAGAATTGAAGTTTTAGGATTTCAGTTCTATGGGTAATGGTTCAATCCACGTGCCATAGGTTGGGTTATGAGTCAAATCTAGTGAAGGACAAAGTTTCAAATGTTACATCCACGAACTGTCAGATGAGCCATAGATTTATTCATGAGTCATTATGAGGTCATGCCTGGAAGATCAGAGTTTGAAGTGTTTCAAGGAAGTTAGCATACAAAACCCTCTACAGGTGGTAAGTCAGAAGACGGCCTGTAAGAAGGTCTCATGAAGTTGAAGTGTGACTTTGGAAATTGCAGAGTACCAAGCCATGTTATGAGTCGTGGTTTCTGATACGACCCATAACCATGTCCGTAGAAGCTGTCGAATCAAGTTTTCTCATCCGTGGGCCTTTTTAGTGAAGAGATGCATGAGTTTGGATAGAAACACTTGGAGAACTCATATTTTGTGATTTTTACATTAAGATTATTACATTGTGATTTCTTGGGGAGAACTTTGGATTCCTTGTTCTCAAATTCATCATTGTAAGTGTTTAATTATGTTATTCCATAACATGTTTCTTTCATCTACAATGATTATGCATAACTAAATCCACAACTAGGGTAGTAGGAACCATAAAAAACTAACAAGGTAAAATAGGATAATCCATAATTCTTGGAAAGTGTGCATGCACATAGTAATTAATTCTCTTCGTTATGGATGCTTTTAATGGTGGCTAGCATTAGAACTCGCCTAATTTTTATTGACTCGATCAAGGTAGTGATGAATAAGAAAAGAAATAATTAACAGGATTCCATGTGATCTCTATCATCTATTCAACCTAACTGCATTAAGGGGTGGTTGTACTGGAATAAAAGGTAAAAGTTAGTAATCTCACACTGTGAGGATAAATCAAATCACGTAGTGAAATTTATCTTTACCTTTAGCATGGATCAAAGGGTTTGGTAAACTTAATTTACCAGTTCTGCATGCTACACAATAGAAGAGATTACAATTATTTGGTGATACTATGTTACGAAATCGTAGGGAACACAATATCTTAGTTACTTCTTTCATTGATTTTACAACACTTGCTTCTAGTTTAGGTTACGTACTGCAATTACACAATCCCCCCTTTTAGGAGATAGGCAGGTTAATGTTCGAATTGCTCGTAATTACTCTAGGTCTAGACCATATTCCCTGTGAGTTTGACCCTAACCTTTTGTTAGGTTATATATTTTGACAATAGTTGTTTATACCTTCAAAAAGAGGTGTAATTTGGGCGACATCAATGAACCTATATAGGAATAACTATGTGAATTTTTCCCAGGTCATAAATAGAGATCCCACAAGTCTACAAGCCAAAACTAAACTTCACCACTCCTTAGCTAGCCCATTGAACTAGTAAGAGGTATAGGAAAATCCTTATGACTTAAGGATGGCCAAATTACAGAACCTATCTTAACACTATGATAAGAAATCATAAGCTCTATCAACAGGTGTACAATCAAAATTTAGGGGAGCTAACCATACAAATCGGTCAAAACTCTTCTACGTAATCGTGGACATAGCACGACTAATAGTATATGGTGGCACCAAAAACTTGGAAAGTGCAATAGATGGAGAAATAGTCAATCCCTAAAGCTGTGAACTAGAACTTGGATAAGAGGTTTGAGACTAAATCATAGAAGTCATGGCATGATCCGCTATTGAGGAAAGACCCACATGAATCATAGTCGGATCAGCTGGAGCTGTAGAAAGGCCAACTGATGGTGTGGGAGCTGGTGTATCAAAAGTGACTGTAGCCGAAGAGCTCCCTCCAATCTAGACAATATCTGCAAAAGTAACTCCTAAACTAAAGGTGTAGATTAATGGGCTAGAGATGGTGAGACAAAGTCTATAGGCCTCTCTGTCTCAAACTCAGATTATGGAGAAGCCAATCTAGTCTATCCTTTGAGCGGAGCTTCCCCTGCCCATCTAGCATGTCCTCTACCCCTGACCCTATCACGAATCCTACCTCAGCCATGAGTGGGAACCACATCAGATAACTCAAACTCTCCCACTGTTAGTTGGATCGAGTAATTGATACTTGCGTAGAAGGAGTAGATTAGATACCTTCAACTAGTTAATATGAAGTAATGCATGAATAAAATCAAAACTAAGATTTTTCCTATCAGGTGCGCCGTAGACTCTCGGAGAAGGTTATGGATGTCAATATACAAATCTATGAGAATTTAGTAGATACACTGCTCTTGACCCATGAGTTCAACAAACCTAAAGCTCTGATACCAAACTTGTCAAGATCCAAACTCAGATTGTAACTAAAGAAGATGATGTAAAACAAAAGCATCCACAAATGTAACATAAAAGCTTAAAACTTAGAGTCCTGAGTACAAGAGCATAGTGCCAATGAACAAATACAGTTGTCTCAAATGAAAGATACAATATTGTCTGATAATGTAATATCTACCACAATGTATGGAATAGAAAATAATAAAGGGAAATCTCAACAAACCCACGGTGACTCAAAGTCTGAGCCTCATTGCTAAGATCTTGATAAATGTAGAATAACTCTGCTAGAATAAATCATCTACCCTGTATAAGTCATTATGCTCAATCTGCATGGAGAAATCAAAGTAAGGGGTGAGTACACCAAAATGTACCCAGTAGGTTTAACCGATTGGGTAAGAGAAATCGAACAAGTATGTAATGAAGAAGAATCCTATCACCTTCATCAGAGGATTAGTGCACAACAAAATATACATAAGAATAATGTAAGATAACAATAATAATTAGTGATGCAATGAACATATAACATATGAATCTAAGACATGGGGGTCTCGCCAGGCTATATATTGAAACCTCTCAACCTTGTTACCTCAGCGTGATCAAGGAGTATCATGATATCTCAACCTTACCACATCAGTGTGGTCAAGGAGTGTCAAAATATCTCAATATTGCCACCTCAGTAGGTCAAAGGGTGTCCTAATATGTCAACCTTACTACCTCAGCTGGGTCAAGAGATGAATAAATAGTACAATCCCTCCCTTACTACCACAGAGTTGGCAAGGGGTTTCATTGAAGGTGGTGCAGCATCTCAACCTTGTACCTCAATGTAATCAAGGGATGGCACATATGTACTTGCAATGAATGCATGCCAATGCTACTAGTCAATATATGTTTAATAGCAAATTAATATGATAGCCAATAAATAACTCTCACATAATCAAAAGGGGGTATGTTGAATGTCTCAACTGGTTCCTCAAACCCTCAAAAGGTCTTAAATTACCACAATATCTCACTGGACAAATTAATCAATTGCACCAGACCTCACAAATCCCAAAAGGTGCATAAAAGTCCATTATATATCAATATCTCAGCTTTGCCATCTAAGCGTGGTCAAGACATAGATCAAATGCAATATGATATGTGTTCATGCCAATGCCACAATACAAAGCTATACAGTAGTAATACAAATTATAATTATCATGTATAATAGCCACAACATCAATAAAACTATGCTTGATGCATCAGCTAGTATCAGAATGTCATCACTATGTCTCATTTCCCCACTCTCATCAATAAACGAAATGACAATGAAATCAGACTACTCAAGTCTCGGAAGATGCTCATAATCTCATAAGTTTCACAAACATCATCAATTTATCACATACTCTCTCAGATGGTAACACAAGTATTATATCATTACAATAATGTCAAATTATCACTATTCTCAAGATTTCATCTTAATTTAATAATAAGATCATAATTTACTTAAAATTTGACGTAACACCTAAAAATAGCTCAAATCCCAAGAATATATCTTAATTTACCAACAAATCACTATTAACTCTAATTCCCATATAGCCAATATCGCCTTTTCATCAAAATTCTATCATATCCGCACAATTACTTAAAAAACCTTCAAAATCTTACAATCATCATATAAACATATCCAATAGCTCAAATCTGGTCCCAAAAGGGTTAGTCAAACCTACCTCAATGCCGAAATTACACTCGAAAAAGCTTTCAATCAACTCAATTCCAAAGGATCACCGAATCAACTAATCACTATCAAAAATAGATATTGCATATTAAGATATCAATTTTGATATCCATATTGGCATGAATTAGGCTTAAGGGAAAAATGATCAAAATTAGGGCTAAAATTTAAAGTTCTCAAATCTGAAAACTGATTTGAAATTATGAATCTAAATGAGAAAAGGAGTTCATAGGTAAATAATTTCACTAAAAATCGAGTTCAAATCAAAGGAAAAATCATTAGTTAAAGTTTCCAAATCATAAACTAAAAATCTCCAATACTTGACAATCAAGATAAAAGCCATAGAAATCAATCAAAATGATGATAGATATACTTACCCAAAACGATTCCACAAAAGAACTTGTCAAATATCGCCTTCCAAAGATTAAAATATTGAAAAATCATTGAAATGATGGTTTTACACATTAAATAATGTTTCAAGCATAAAATTCTCTACAAACACAGAGTGGAAGGGCAGTATACCTCTACAAATGCAGTGGTTTAACCCATGAACACGGAGAAGGAATGGAGGGTCACCAGCTACTACTCTGCAAACACGGTGGAGAGGTTAACTAAACCTCCACGAATGCAGAGATCCTCCTGCAAAAACGGAGAAGGAGATAGGTACACTTTGAAACCAGATATATCAGATATAAGCAATCTCAATATGGACCTTTGAAACTCATCCAAAATACAAATTTCACAAACCAAACATGTATCCATATTAGAAATAACGATTTGAACTCAATGAAATAATCAAAATTCAATTCAAAGGTCTTCTCAACAAAATTACCAATGCAACTCAAATATACTAGTTTAAAACTTCAAATACCAAAACTGCCCTCGACAATACTAAAAATTATGATGAGACCACTTCAAATGTTAGTTTCACCATCTAAAACTAATGAAACTGTCATAATTTTGCTCAGAGTTTTCGAACTCTGAATGTTGACCAAAGTCAAACTTTGGCTTCGAAAATAACTAAAAATGCAACTTTGGGTTCAAAAGATTTATTTTAACTCCAAATTTAGTTCTGTAATTTTTCTAGACCAGATTTAATGTTCCAGAGCTAATGGAATCAACAGATTTCTAATCCAATGCCTGAAACTTAAAATAGTACAAAAACTCATTTGTTTCAACAACTTCAGCTTTCAAAAATGTCAAAACTCATATTTTTCCACTTTTAAAAAATAGGATCTCAGTTCCAACAATACAAATAGTTCAAAATAGATTCAAAGTAACCTAGTAAAGGGTAAAATGATAATTCTCACAAATAAGCTCAAAAATGACCAACCAGGTCATTACAAGTTCCAATTAGCATCAAAAACAACTTTTAAATACCCTTAATCCTTCAAAACTATAAAACTTTCAATTTTCTCTATTTTTAGATCAAATAGCAAAAGTGATTTCATAAACTGATCAAATATAACTTGAGGCAGCTATCAAAAGAGGAAAAATGATAATTTTTTTTGAAAATTTTATAAAAATGAAATTCAAAATCATTACAATAGGAAAGATCGCCATGAAGCAAAATGATAGAGGACATCATATATTCACAAAATGCACATATCCCCAAACCTTATAATGCTGTCAAAAAGCATTTAGGAGTATCTAAGTTTGTCTATGGGGATACACTAGTGAAAGACAAGCAAATCACCAAAAATTAGTTAATGGTGTTGCTTTGATCAAGAGAGGTTGGCCAACTCGCCAAATCTCAAATTAGCAACTCCCTCTAACCACATAAAGAGCTCTCATTATGGTACTAAAGTTAGGATATGTACAAACATAAATAACAAGGATGAGCAAAAATCCTAAGAAAATGATCGACTCAGCATAACATCATATCTCATGGAGTAAGTTTTCAAAATAGTATGCATGTATATGTATTAGACATAGTATATAATTATATTATATAGGCTTAAGGCAAATACAACTCTATAAAATTATCTGCATATTTCACTTAGACACCTTAATTTAGATCTATACCTTTTGAACACTTTAACCTTAAGAAATTTATACCTATTTGACATAAAATAATAATCAGTTAAAAATTGAAATGCATGTATTTCAAATGCACATATATACCAAATGTACCAATGAAATGACGACACATGGTGATTGAATTTATCCTTTTATAAAATCTCATTTAAATAATCCAAAAAGAACTTTTAAAAAATAAAAGATTATTTTTTTGAATTACCAAACTACCCTCATACCCCTCCTCTTCTTCTTCATCGACCCTATTTCCCCTTCTATCAACACCAACGACTCTAGTAAAATATCGCCCCATTACTTCTTCTTCTCCATCATATCTTACCCTCTTTTTACTAGCATCGACAGTATATTATTGTTGTCCACCCAAGCTCTCTACTCATTTTTCTTCATCAAAACTTCCTACTTATTGTCTCTATCTTCTTTTCGTTAGAGATTATTTATCACAGTTACAAAATAATAACAAAAATTTGTCAGAAAAAAGTCAATTCGTATATTCAATGTCAAAATAAATGGAGCTTTGCCAGAATATGTGAGACTTAGATATACTTCATGGTCTTGCAATTATTGAATACTACCTCCTCTTCATTCACCCTAAATCACAAGTCTCTCCTTTTAACATCCACCAAGGCCCTTTTGATAGCCAAGAATAGCCTACCTAAGATAATGGGCACATCAATGTCCACCTCATTATCTAAAATTACAAAGTTAGATGGTAGTACAAATTTGTCAACCTTCACAGAGACATTGTATAGAATCCCAATCGGCCTTTTGATGGATCGGTCAGCCATAAGCAGATGCATCATTATTGGTGAAGGGGTGTCTAGCCCCTATTCTTCAAAGATAGATAAGGGAATGAGATTTATGATTGTTCCTGAATTACTTAGAGACTTGATAAACTTGCAAGCTCTGATGGTGCAAGGAATTGTGAACACACTAGGGTCATCTTTTTTAGAAACCAAGTGTTTGTCAAGATTGCACTACAATTATGAGACAATTCAATCGTCTCACCCTCTAAGGTTCTTTTCTTGGTCACCAATCTCTTTATAAACTTTGCATGCCTTGGCATTTCAGTTATTGCCTAAACTAATTCAGGCATTGGAGCAAAAGTTTCCTAAATCATAACCATGTTTCATGCAATGGCTCACCATCAATTCTCTTGTAATTCTCAATACTTTTTCTCAAATTATCCATCTTTGAGGGAGGAAAGAACCTTTAGAGTAACGTAACTTGTAGTTATTCCCACAAAGTAATTGATTCTCAAGGAAGTTTGGATAACCACCTCACAATAGTTCCAATTATAGAGAATGGAAAGAGACTTAATCTGATGGCTTCTTAGGTGATTCCTAAGAAGTTGAATGACAGATAGACATCTAAAAAATTTGAAGATCTTCATGGGGATCCTCGGGGGCTTGCCTTCCAAATAGTCCATTTAGCTGAAGAAACAGTAACATAGTGCCTATAACATGAAACATAGCACCTCCAGACAATGGGGGTAATCGAATTACTGACGTACTACTTATTTAATCCAAGTTGACATATTGGCAGTCATTCACATCTCCCACATTGTCACCATAGACACTTCCAACATCCTCCGTCTTAACACCTAATTAACAATAATAATAATAACACAAAAAGTACTATGATAGCTCTAACTACAAAAACTTTAATAGAAAATATCGCCATTCCTCGGTAATGACATGATTTTTATGATGTTGAAACCTACAACTCAAATGGAAGTTGTCATAACCCAAGCCTAGGGCCTAGATGTTACACAGCGAATTGGGATCCCGAAAGAGCCCTAAACAAGCCTCTTAGCATATCATTATACATCCTTGGTCGCGGAAGCAATGATACATCAAACAATAGATAGAAAAAGGGAAAATATGGGGATAAGGGACATCCTTGATACCATAGAAACATAATAAGACATAGTATAACATTAACATGTCATAAGTTCCAACATATTCTCTAATACATAGATAGGATCAGGGGCCATGATAATCTCTGGGCTCACCCTCATAGCCATAAGTTTCCAACATAAGAAGACTCAATACATAGCATAAACCAAAAGAAGTATGTTCTAGGAGTTGAGGACTCACCAACTTGTTTTGAGAGAAATCATACTAGCCACGTGGAGGGGGGGATAGTCAAGTAGAGCTTCAGTTCCTATATGGTAACACCATATAGGCATAGAGTATACATCAGTATATTTAAATGTACTAAGTATGTAGGATGCAATGCAACAAGGGACAAGCAACATACTTGAAATGCATAAATAGACATTGAATGAACATAATAACAATATGTCATGTATGAATGATGCTTGAAGTAAAATATGCTTATATAGAACATATTACATATGTAAGAAGAGACCATTATTATGATAGATTGTCATACCTTTCCATCCATGGTAATTGAGGTATCAATCCATCAATTGGTTGATGGTTGCCTCACCCTACCATCCATTGTGATTGAGGTATCAAACCCTCAACTTGGTTTATATTGTCTCGCCCTATCATCCACGGTGATTGAGGCATCACCTCCTCAACTAGGTATGGTCAACTTACAATAATATGGATACTTTTCGTGTAAACAACTCACATAAACATTGATTGCATCATCATAAAGTTATTTAGTTCATAGGATGTACAATAGATCATTAATAGCTCAATAGTTCAAAGCCGGACATTTTATCAAACATTTGGCAGGTGTGTAATACTAGTTTAAGATCATGCAATTCAAGAGTGAAATCATATGAGAAAATCAATCTAAAACCACCCACCAACACTAGGTAATAACCTCATGCAAGATACATTAAAACCCCTCCTCAAAATCTCATATTAGATCTTAAATTTATAGTTCAAAACATACTTAAACAATGAACATTTCATATAGTCCAAACATTGTTTATAGTTAACTTTCATAATAAGAGACACCTATAGATAATGTAGCTTGAGAACATGTAATTTATAAATAAAAGGGAGGTTGGGTACCATGGATAAAAGGGCCCAATGTTTAAACCCACATACCTTAGACCTTGACTCTCTTGAAATTGAGTTGGGAAAGAATGGAAGCTTGGAACGGAGTCTTGAAATCCAAACTTGTTCTTGAGTTTTCTTGAATTTGTATTAGGGTCTTGGTAGAGGCTTCTGAGACTATTTAAGAATGTATTCAAGTTGAGATTAATGAGTTTGATCCTTTAGAATAGGGTTTAAGTCTTTTGGGGAGGTTAAGATAGCATTGGAAGTCTAAAAAGGTCATTAGACTGAATTAAACTCACGAAAATGCCATTAGTTAATAGATGAAAAAATTTGCAACTTGATGCCCCACTGAAGGCCTCACGGGTCGTGTGACTCCAGGTCATGTGGAGTGCCTTTGAGATGAGACTTGGTAAAAAATTAGAAGTTGGAAAACTTAAAAAAATTAACATCATCATCACTTTGATAGGAGCCCTTCACGGTTCGTATGGTGCTACACAATCCATGTAGTGGTCCATTGAACCAAACTTAGAGAAATAAAATGTTGCTAGGACACCCCATGCCCAAGGCCACAATCCTTCTGACCTACCATGGACCGTCAAGGTGCCTGTGGCACCATGCTTGGTCAAAACTCCTCCCACACCCACTCTTTCTCACTTGCACACACTCCATGACCAGCTACACGGTCAACGGCAAGCCACATAGCCCATGGCACTGGACGTGTCATATGACTTAGACCAAAAATGGTCTTTTCCAGTTCAACACAGCCCAGATGACCCATCCAAAGCCCACTGTCTGTCTAGGTGCCTTTATGGTTTCACTTCACGGGAGGGTCTAAAAAAAATAGTCATAACTCCTTCATCCGACCTCGGAATGAGGTGAAACTAAGTGCGTTGAGAAGATAAATCAAAGGGCTTTCATTTGACATGTCATGGACCATGCAGTTCCAAGTGTGATAGAATTTATGCTCATTTAAAGTTGACATTAACATAAACCAACACCCAAAACTCAATTCATAAGGAAGTCTTAAACTCGTCTAAGTACTAGAAGTCTCTCATGGCCCTAATACACTCCCCACCTACACAAATAAGGCTTGAAACATGGATATACAAGAGCATAAAGTTACGGGGTATGACAATATCTTATCCTTGGAAACATTCGGCCCTAAATGTCAAAGAAACGTACACAAGGAAAGTAATCATGAAGATTTTGGCCCAACATGGATGCAACAAATGCACTTAAACATTTTTTTCAAAAGTCTCAACATGAACAACAAGAATCACCATAAAACTCATCAACATAAATATGAATGCATGCAATGTCATAAAATGCAAAACTTAAAGACTTGAAATCACATAGGGGGACTTAAATTAGTACCTTAGGCTTAAATAGAGTGGAAGAGATATGGTTATCGCTCTTGCATGTCCGCCTCGGCTTTTAATGTGGCACTTTCAACTTGTTGATTCCTTCAAAGGACTTTAACAGAAGCTACATCCTTATTCCTCAACCTTTTTACTTGCCTATCCAAGATGTCTACCATGACCTCTTCATAAGTCAAATTGTCTTCAACAACCCCCACAACATCAAGAGACACAATAGCACCTGGATCACCCACACACTTCCTCAACATAGACACGTGGAAGATCGGATGTACTATATGCATGTCATTGGGAAACTCTAACTTGTAGGCCACCTTACCAATTCTTCTAAACACTCTATTGGGACCCACAAATCAAAGTCTCAACTTGCCTTTTTTGCCAAACCGAAGCACACCCTTCATGGGTGAAACCTTTAACTAGACCCACTCACTAACTTTGAATTCAAGATCCCTTCTCCTCACATTGGCATACGATTTTTGTCGAATTTGGGTGGTTTTCAATCTCTCCCTAATCATCCTCACTTTCTCCATGGCCTCCATAACCAAATCCAAACCCAACAAGGCCATCTCCCCCACCTCAAACCATCCAACTAGGGATCTACAATGCCTTCCACAAAGAGCCTTAAAAGGAGCCATACCAATGTTTGCATGATAGCTATTATTATATGCAAACTCAATCAATGGAAGATGATCATCACAACTACCTTTAAACTCTAATACACAGCCCTAACCATATCCTTAATGGTTTGGATAGTTCTTTCAACTTGGTCAGCCGTTTTAGGGTGAAATATCATACTAAACTCAACCTTAGTACCAAGACCTCTTTGGAAGGACCTCCAAAAGTGTAAAAACAATTGAGCACCATGATCTAATATGATAGAAAAGGGCACCCCATGCAATCTCACCAACTCATGGATGTACAATTTAGCGTAGTCTTCGGTACCACATGTAGTCTTAACCAGTAGGAAATGAGCCAACTTTGTCATCCTATCAACCACAACCCAAATAGAATCAAAACCCTTACTAGTCTTAGGTAACCTAACTACAAAATCCATGTTAATTTCCTCTCACTTCCAAGTTGGAATCTCTATCTTGGGCAGGCCACCTGACTTTTGATGTTTGGATTTGTCTTGTTCGCAATTATGGCAACTGGATACAAACTTAGCAATATCTTTCTTGATACCTCCCCACTAATACACCTCTCTCAAATCCCTATACATCTTTGTGGAACCGGGGTGAATAGAATAGGAAGAATTATGAGCCTTATCAAGAACCTTCTCCCTCAAGCCATCTATACTAGGCATACATACCCTACCTTGGTATCTAAGGGAGCCATCTCTCCCTTGAGAGAAAACCTCCACCTTACCCTCTCTCACCAAAGCCTTTAATTCTAGCAAGGCGAGGTCATGATCTTGCTTTGCCTTCACCTCCTCAATCAAAGAAGATTTGGAACCATCAACCACCACTACTCCACCATTATTGACCTCCTCCAACCTAACTCCATATCTAGCCAACCAATGGACCTCTCTAGCTACCTCTTTGCCCTTATACCTATCATGTGCAAGGCTACCCATAGACACCCTACTTAAAGTATCGGCCACAACATTAGCCTTACCAGGGTGATAATGCACACTCATATCATAATCCTTAAGAAGCTCTAATCACCTTTGTTGTCTCAAGTTGATATCATTTTGAGTGAAAACATAATGGAGACTCTTATGATCATTAAACATATCAATATGCACCCCATATGAATAATGACACCAAATTTTCAAAGCAAAAACCACGAAATCCAATTCAAGATCATGGGGAGGATAATTCATTTCATGCACTTTGAGTTGTCTAGAAGCATAGGCCATCACCTTACCGTTTTGCATCAAAACACAACCCAAGTCGACCCTTGAAATATTACAATACATAGCAAACCCTTGTAACCCTTTAGGTAGTGACAACACAGGAGCGGACAAAAACTTATCCTTCAAAGTTTGGAAACTCATTTCACACTCATTGGTCCACACAAATTTAGCCTTCTTTTGGGTCAACTTAGTCATACGAGAAGCAATAGAAGAGAACCCATTCACGAATATCTGATAATAACCCGCTAAGCCTAAGAAGCTTCTAATATTCAATGAGGTCAAAGGTCTAGGCCAATTTCTAATCACCTCTATCTCTTTTGGATCCATTTTAATCCCATCCCCCGACACTACATGACCTAGAAAGGCCACCTCTTGCAACCAAAACTCATATTTCTCATACTTAGCATACAACTTCTCTTCCCTCAACCTTTGTACCACCACCCTCAAATAACTTACATGCTCCCCCTCACTATGGACAAAGATTAAAATATCATCAACGAAAACCACAACAAATGAATCTAGGTAGGATTTGAAGACCCTATTCATAAGATCCATGAAGATAGCAGATGCACTGGTCAACCCAAAAGACATAACCATGAATTCATGGTGCCCATTCCTAGTTCAGAAGGTAGTCTTGGGAATGTCACACTTCTTCACCTTTATTTGGTGATACCCAGATCGAAGATCAATCTTAGAGAAGTGAGTAGCCCCTTGAAGTTGGTCAAATTGATCATCAATCCTTAGTAGAGGGTATTTATTCTTGGTAGTGACCCTATTAAGTTGCTGGTAATCAATACACATTCAAAGAGAACCATCTTTCTTCATGACAAACAACACTGGTGCACCCTAAGCTGATTGAATAGGCTTAATAAAACCTTTTTCTAACAAATCCTTTAATTTCTCTTTTACCTCTTTCAACTCTGTCGGAGCCATGCAGTAAGGAGGAATAAAAATAGCTTAAGTATCAAGAAAGAGATCTATGCCAAAATCTATTTTCGATTCAGGAGGAATACTAGGAAAGTCATTTAAGAAGACGTCTAAGAACTCATTAACAACCAAAACTAACTCTATGAGAGGGACTTTGGACTCAATATCCCTAACCCTCATAAGATGATAAAGACACCCCTTAGAGATCAACCTTTGGGCATTAATGCAAGAAATAAACTTACCTTTGAACACCACATCATGACTCTCCCACTCAAGGACGGGTTCACTGGGAAATTGAAATTTGATTCTACGGGTTCTACAATCAATAGAGGCATAGTATGCATGTAACCAATCCAACCCAAGAATAATGTCAAAATCAAACATGTCCAATTTAACAAAGCACATGGCAATAGTTTATGCAAAATGCAAATTGAAAAATTTTTATAGACTCTTCTAGTAACAATAGATGTACCAACGGGAGTAGACACCTCATATGGCTCACCTAACAACTTGGGTTCAACATGAAACTTTTTGGCCAAAAAAAGGGTAATAAAAAAAGTGGCACCCAGGTCAATCAATGCATACACATCAAAATCAAAGACTTTTAACATACTGGTGATGATATCGGGAACCTCATCAACTCCTTGCCTCCCATGAAGAGCATAGAAGTTGTTGTGCCTTAGGGCAACACCTTGGTGGCCTCCCCTCCTCAAAGGAACCGCATTTGTACCTAGCCTTGTGGGTGAATATCTTTACCCTTGTGTTGATTCCAAGGACAATCCACCTTCTTGTCACCCACTTCTCCACAATTATAGCAAGCATTAGTGTTCCTCAAACATGGGCCATCATGGGCTCTACCACATCTTAGGCACATAGGTCTATGCACCACATCACTACCTCCTTGGGGACTTGAGTTGTCATTAGCAAATCTCCCATTAGGAACATGGGAGGACCCTTGGCCTTGATGAAATCAGCCACCATTGGGAGCTTGGACATTTCCATCAAATCGGGCCCTTTTGGCCTCACTACTACTCCTCTTCATCAACCTCTCCCCTTCTAATTATTCGACATAAGTTATTAGGCAGGATAAATCCATGCCACTAATCAATGTAGTGACTTGGCACTCCTCATTCACTAAGTCGGATACACCCATCATGAATTTGTTCATTCTAGACCTTGGGTCGGCAACAAATTGTGGAGCATATTTTTGAAAGTTGGTTGAACATGAGGGCATACTCCCTTACACTCATAGATCCTTACTTAAAATTCATGAACTCCATTATTTTGGCCTCCCTAAGCTTAAGAGGGAAGAATTGGTTGAGGAATGCCACCTTAAACTCCTCCCATAGAATCACATTGTTGTTCCCCTTCTCTAATTTCCATTGTGTAAACCATATTTGAGCCACACCCTTGAGTTGGTAGGTTTCCAACTCCGCCTTCTCTTCCAAACTAACACCCATGATATCCAACACCTTGTATACCCCATCAATAAATTCTTGAAAGTCATCCTCCACCTTGGACCCATGGAACTCTAGTGGATTCATCCTCATAAAGTCTCTACCCTAGATTCCGTAGTCGAAGCATGAGGGGCTTGAGTCCCTTGATTGATTTGATTAGTCATGGCTTGAGCTAGCAAGGTGAGAGCATCCTGGAACTCGCCATGAGCCAGTTGTTCTTCGAGTATGCGGGCTCTTCTTCCTCTTGTGTTAGGTATGATCTAGAAATGGAAAAGAACATTCGTTAGAAGGGACACTTTACCTAACTTCTATAGCATGACATAGACCATGAAGAAGGGAAACATGTCCTAAAACACCTCATAGAATCTTACTCATAGTTGTGGTGCAAACACAACCATGAATAAAACTCTAATCAACGTGGTGTGTTGGATATCGAGGACCATTAACAAGCTAGGCCTCTAATACCAAGTCTGTCACGATCCAAGCCTAGGGCATAGATATGATATGGTGAATGGGGATCCTAAAGGAGCCCCAAGCAAGCCTCTTAGAATATCATTACACATCCTTGATTACAGAAGCAATTATACATCAAACAATAAATAAAAAAAGAGGAAATATGGGGCTAAGGACATCCCTGATACCATAGAAACATAACAAGCCAATAGTATAGCATTAACATGTCATAAGGTTCCAATAACACCTCTAATGCATTAATAGGAGCGGGGGACAAGACAATCTCCAAGTTCACCCTCATAGGTATAAGTTTCCAACATAAGAAGAGTCAATACATAGCATAAACCAAAATAAGTATATCCTTGAAGTTGCGGAATCACCAACTTTCATTGAGATAAATTGTACTAGCCATATGGAGGAGGACGATGGTCAATTGGAGCTTCGATTCCTACATGGTAACATCATGTAGGCATAAAGTATATGTTAGTATGTTTGAATGTACTAAGTATATAGGATGCAATGCACCAAGGGATAAGCAACATACTTGAAATGCATAAATAGACATTGAATTAACATAATAGCAATATGTCATGCATGAATGATGGTTAAAGTAAAACATACTTATATAGAACATATTACATATATAAGAAGAGACCAAAATTATGATGAATTGTCATACCCTACCATCCATGGTGATTGAGGTATCAACCCCTTAATTGGCTGATGGTAGTCTCACCCTACCATCCAACAGTTTTGATTCTTTAGAATAGGGTTTAAGTCTTTTGGCGAGGTTAAGATAGCATTTAAAGTCTAAAAAGGTCATTAAAATGAATTAAATTCACAAAAATTCCCTTAGTGAATAGATGAAAAAATTGGTAAAGTGATGCCCAATTAAAGGCCTTATGGGTCGTATGGCATTCCAGGATCGTGAGGAGTGCACGTGAGATGAGACTTGGTCAAAAATTGGATGTTGGAGAACTTAGAAAAATTAACGACATTGTCACGTTGATAGGAGCCCTTCACGGGATGTGTGGTGCTACATAATCCGTGTAGTGGTCCCTTGAACCACACTTATAGAGAAAAAATATTTCTAGGTCACCCCATGCCCAAGTCCGTGACACCACACTTGGTCAAAACTCCTCCCACGCCCACTCTTCCTCACTTGCACACACTCCACGACTAGTCACACGGTCAGTGGCAAGCCACATGGCCTGTGCCAGTGGTCGTGTCATATGCCTTAGACCAAAACTGGTCTTTTATAGTTCAAGATAGCCCAAACAGCCCATCCAAATATCCATTGCCCATCTAGGTGACCGTGTGGTTTCACTGTACAGGAGGATCTCACGAAAATGGTCATAACTTCTTCATCCAACCTCAGAATGAGGTGAAACCAAGTGTATTGGGAAGCTAACTCAAAGGGTTTTCATTTGATATATCAAATTCTATCTAGGTCCAAGTGTGCTAAAGGTATGCTCATTTAAAGTTCACCTTGGTACAAACCAACACCTAAAACTCAATTCATTTAGAAAGTCTTGAACTCGTCTAAGTACTAGAAGTCTCCCATGACCCTAATACACTCCCCTCCTACACAAATAAGGCTTATAACATAGATACATAAGAGCATGGAGTAACAAGGTGCCACAAAAGTAGGGACGATTATTATTAGTATATTAACCCAAGATAAGAGTCCGAGTCGAATCTTATAGAGGATAGTGGTTCAAGAGGTCAAGTGATGCACTGAACTAGGTAATTGTAAGGTCCAATTGGGGGGTTGCGAGTAAATAAAATCAAGATTAGCTAATGATAATTTCTAAATTTGAAAACTAACAACAAATTAAGAGAGATATTAGGGGTGTGCAAATATGGTGATAGATCTATTAAGCCATGTCTAAGTACTTGATTAATCGAGTTAAAGATGAGTGGGTAAGATAGGTTGTTGATAACTAACAGTTCATTTATGATAGCAAAGGTGTTTCACATAAATCTATTATGACATCATATGTAAATCACTCAAGGACACACTTGGCCCAAGAAATTATAGCAAACCTCTTAATACTTTAGCCAGTGAATCCAGGGTTATGGAATTCAAATGAAACCCTGAAAGATTTTTAACTAATACATCTATTGTACACTCTAATTACTCAAATTAAAGCAATAATTAGAGATTTAAAGTAAATCCCATGTTTGCAACCATAGGATTATAGATGAAACTTAGCAATAGATGTAAACTTACTCAGATTAACAACAATATAATTGAAATTATAGACCCAACATAGAAATCAAAGACCCATATTATTTACAAATCCCCAACATAAGGGTTTTAGCCACTCATGCTCAAAAGTAAAGAATCAATACCAAATTCAATAGCTGAGTAAATGGGTAAGACGAATAGCAAGAGAAAAGTTGAATTACACTAGCTAATCTCCACAATTTCTTTTTCCTAAAGCTTGGAATCACCAAATCCTTGTACTACTTGAATAAGAAGCTTTTATGTACTCTATTCTCTCTCTCTCTCTCTCTCTCTCTCTCTCTCTCTCTCTCTCTTTATATATATATGTAAAATCTCATATGGAATGTTATGTACAACATCCTTTCTAAAGAGTTTATATAGCCCGTGAAAAATAAATGGAAGTTTGTGCACTAAGTTATCATTTGGCGGTTAAGGTAGGCTATCATTGCGCACTCCAACGTTTCGCCGAATGTCCACTTGATCACCTTATTATGCATCTCCTAAAGCCTTGAATATCTGCAATAGTAGGCGATGGTTATGTTCATCATTGACTATGTTAGGCATTTCGTGAAACCTTCTCAAGCATCGCCTTTCTATCATAGACTTGGGGTCTTGGTTGCTAAAACATTAGGTGGTCTCTTTGGGACTTCGGTGATCCATCGAATATGTTTGGTATACCTCTTTTGACCACTATTTTGATATTTCGCTACTTTTTTAAGATTTCTGGAGTATTGTCCACTTGTGCACTTTTATCTTTATTCGTGCCACAACACATGCATATTAATTAGCAATTGAAGCATCATAGCACACTGAGGACAAAATCTCTTCACATTTTGGGCCCAAAATGAGTCGAAGATATGGAATGGTCAGTTGTCTTACTACTTATAGAGCGAGATAACCAACAGTTGTTGGATGATGCACAAGAAAACCTGAGAAAGCAACAAAACAAATAAAGTAGTATGCTAATAGGCATCGACGTGATTTAGAATTCCAAATTGGAGATAAGGTGTTTCTAAAACTTACTCCATAAATATGGAAGAAAATTAGTAGTAAAATGATGTTACCCAAACTACACCTCTTTTTGAAGGTATAAGAGGTCATTGTCAAAACATATAACCTAACCGAGGTTAAAGTTGATCCCATAGGGAATATGGTCTAGACATAAAGTAATTATGAGCAATTCGAACGAATTAACCTACTTATCTCCCAAAAAGGGGGTGGGGGATTTTGTAATTGCAATAAGTTAACCCAAACAAGAAGCAAGTATTATGAAATCAGTGAGAGAAGTAACTAGGGTATTGTGTTCCTCATAAATTCCTAACTTAGTATAGCCAGATAATAGTAATTTTTTCTAGTGCATAGCATGCAGAACTGGTGAGTTAAGTTTACCAAATCCTTTGATCCAGGTAAAAGGTAAATTTCACTATGTGATTTGATTCATCCCTGTAATGTGACATTATGAAACTTAACCTTTTGTTCTAGTACAACCACCCCTTGATCCGATTAGGTTGATTAGACGAGAGAGATCACATCAAATCTTATTAATTAATGTCTTTCCCTATTCATTACTACCTTGATCAAATCAATAAGAATTAGGCGGGTTTTGACATTGGCCACCATTAAAATGCATTTATAACAAAGAGAATAAATTACTACATGCATGAACATTTTTCAAGAATTATGAATTATTCGATTTTACCTTGTTAGTTCTTCATGATTCCCACAATCCTAGTTGTGGATTTAGCTATGAAAACTCATTGTAGATGAAAGAATCATGTTATGGAATAGCATAATAAACACTTATAATGATGAATTTAAGAACAAAAAATCCAACATTCTCACCAAGAAATCACAATGAAATATTCTTAATGTAAAAATCACAAAGTGTGAGTTCTCAAAGTGTTTCTGTCCTCTCTCGTGCATCCCTCATTTAAAAAGACCTATAAAACCTATTTATAGTAAGTAAAATATAAATTTCAAATAGAAGAGGAAAACTGGATTTGGTAGCTTCTACGGAAGGGGTTACGGACTGTATAAGAAATCATGGACCACACTTGGGCTTCGTACTCTACAATTTTGAAAATTAGACTTCTACTTCATGAGACGTTCTTACAACTCATCTTCTATGTAACGACCCATGGAGGATTTCATCTCCTAACTTCCCTGAAACTCCTCAAAATATGATCTTCCAGGCATGACCCTATCTATAACTCATGATGAAATATACAGTTCGTCTGACAGTTCATAGATGCAACATATGAAACTTGACCCTTCACTGGATCTAACTCATGAAACCACTTTATGGCTCATGGAGTGAACCATGGCTCACATAATTGTCCACAAATCCTCAGTAGATTTCAATACTGTAGAACATTGTCATATTGAATTTGTAATTCTGCAAAACAAACATAAAAACATATCAAATCCACTAACATCAATTTGAGAACACACAAAATTTCAAGTTTTAAGCATCAAAAATATCATTTTTTAGCAGCGCACCACAAAATAATTCACTATAGATTGATTTTAAAATATGATGGACCTTTTTAATTTATAGAAAAAGTGGGTAAAATTGCTTACCAGTTAAACTTGACGAAAACACTAAAGATTCATCCTACATTCCATGTGAGCTTTCTAAAACCTTTTCATGAGGATTCTAAGGATCGAATAAGATCAGCGGCCAGATGTGCTCCTCCTATTATGTGGAAGCAATTTGAGAAATAAAATAAGAAGATTCTTGATCATAATACTTTGGGTCAAAGTAAGAAGAATTGGCAAATAGAATTTTTGGTTCAATGGAAGGGAAAGTAAGTATGTGATGTAGCTTGGAGAAAAGAATCATCATTTCCAAGATGAGATCAAGGCGTGCTTAGATTTTTCCTCATCGAAGATGATGAGCCCATCTAATAGGGGAAATTTGTCAGACCTTCAGCTAGATGGTTTAGGTGGATCAGGCGCTCTCTCTCTCTCTCTCTATCTCTATCTCTATCTATCTATCTATCTATCTATATATATATATATATATTTGTAAAATCTAATATGGAATATTATTTATAATGTCCTTTCTAAAGAGTTTTATAGCCCATAAAAAATAAATGGAAGTTTGTGCATCGAGTTGCCATTTGGGGGTTAAGGTCGGCTATCATTGAGAACTCTAACATTTCGCCAAATGTCTACTTGATCAGCTTATTCTGCATCTCCTGAAGCCTTGAATCTCTGCAATATTAGGCAATGGCTTTGTTCATCGTCGATCATGTTTGGCGTTCTGTGAAACCTCCTCATGCATTGCCTTTCTGTCATGGAATTGGGGTCTTGGTTGCTAAAACATTAGGCGATCTCTTTGGGACTTTGGTGATAAGCCGAGTATGTCGGCTATGCCGCTTTTGATCACTATTTTGCTATTTTGCTACTTTTCCAACATTTGTTGAGTATTGTCCACTTGTGCACTTTTATCTTTATTCGTGTCATAACACATGCATATTAGTTAGCAATTGAAGCATAATAGCACACTGAGGACAAAATCTCTTCTCATTTTGGGCCTAAAATAATTCCAAGATATGGATTGATCAATTCTCTTACTGCTTATAGCGCGAGATAAGCAAGAGTTGTTGGATGAAGCACAAGAAAACTTGAGAAAGCAACAAAACAAATGAAGTAGTATGCTAATAGGCATCGACGTGATTTGGAATTTCAAGTTGGAGATAAGGTGTTTCTAAAACGTACACCATAAATATGGAAGAAAATTAGTATTAAAATGATGTCGCCCAAACTATACCTCCTTTTAAAGGAATAAGCAGTCGTTGTCAAAATATATAACCTAACTAAGGTTAGGGTTGATCCCATAGGGAATATGGTCTAGACATAAAGTAATTACGAGCAATTCGAACGAATTAACCTACTTATCTCCCAAAAGGGGGGGGGATTTTGTAATTGCAATAAGTAAACCTAAACTAGAAGCAAGTATTGTGAAATCAGTAAGAGAAGTAACTAGGGTATTGTGTTCCACGTAAATTATTAACTTACTATAGTCGGATAGTCATAATTATTTCTACTGTGTAGCATCTAGAATTGGTAAGTTAAGTTTACCAAACCATTTGATCCAGGTGAGAGGTAAATTTCACTATGTGATTTGATCCATCCCTGCAATGTGACATTATGAACCCTTACCTTTTGTTCTAGTACAATCACCCCTTAATCTGATTAGGTTGATTAGACGAGACAGATCACATCAAATTCTATTAATTAATCTTTTTTCCTATTCATTACTACCTTGATCAAATCAGTAAGAATTAGGCGGGTTCTAACATTAGCCACTGTTAAAAAGCATTTATAACAAAGAGAACTAATTATTATATGCATGAACATTTTTCAAGAATTACGGATTATCCAATTTTACCTTTTTAGTTCTTTATGATTTCCACAATCCTTATTGTGGAATTAGCCATGCATACTCATTATAGATGAGAGAATCATGTTATGGAATAGCATAATAAACACTTACAAT
>JAOTQJ010178295.1:0-10650 GCA_025642045.1 Solanum sejunctum
TGCATAGAGGTCTGTGGATACATGTGGGTGTGGAAAATTATGTTGGTATGATCTCGTTTGTATGATATGTTTGTTGGACGGTTCTGCCGCAGCAGTGACCTTGTCGGCCCGCATATATATATATATGTTCATATGGTGACGTCTGGTACTGTTGGGTTCGTTGTTTGCAGGTGAGGTTAGTTAGAAAAACAGAGGAAACTCTGTCGAAATTTTGTGAAATTCTTTAGCTATTGTGAATGAAAATTCAGTATAGTGTATGTCTAGGTGCCCTATCGGCACCAATGACGACCCCTGCAGTGGGTCGTGACATCTGTGGATTATTCATGTGCTAGATGTTTGTGTCTCTCGAGATGTGTGTGCCTTCAATAAACTTATTACATTCAAACCAAAAAATAACCAAAAAAAAAAACTAAACCGATCCAAACCGACAATAAACCAACCGATGGTTATTTTTTTATTTGGTTTGATTTGGTTTTAAAAATTTAAAAACTAACTAAATTGGTTTGGTTATGATTTAAACTAATAATCGATCCAAACCGAACCGTGAACACCCATACCCCCAACGAATAAAAAAATTAGAAATTATTTTTACAAAAATTCACATTTAAATTTTTTTTATCTTTTATTCCACCTCCACTCCCTAGCCTCCCCCCATCACCAGTCCCCCTCCCTTGCCGAGCCCCCCAGCTCCCCGACACTTCCCAACGAATACAAAAAAAATTAGAAATTTATTTTTTATTCCACCTCCACCCCCAAATCCCTACCCAACCTCCCCCACCCCCCAGACACCCATCCCCCCAAAAAAGAATTTAAATATTATTTTAAAAAATATTTCAAATTATGAATATGTTTTTTATGTCAGAAATTATTTTCCTACAAATTTTTTAATAGAAGCTTTCTTTTAAAAAAATATTTTATTCATTAACCAAACAATAAAAAAGTATTTTTCAAAAAATATTTTCCATTTACCAACTAAACATGAGAAGATGAGTTAAAAATTAACTCATTTTTCGGGAAAACATTTTCCTCCATACCAAACGCACCCTATATGTATTTTTAGAAGGTCAAACACTTTGAGTATCTATAAGTATGAATATCTATTGAGTAATATGTATATCCATATTTATCCATTGGTAACTTAAAATATGACCCTTAACTCATATTTGATCCATTTTTGTTTGACCAAGTTTTGATCAGCTCATATCCGACGCGATCTACTCGTTTGCCACTCCTAGTTTCATAGGTTGAACTCTCAAAAACCAAAATTTTTGAACCTAGAACCATCATCACTTATCAGATGGATTATATCTTGACCTACGACCCGTAGAAAGGGGTTCGTAAAAGCCTATGTCTGATTTTCAATAACTCGAACTTTGGACATCCTCACCTACAAGAGGCCACTTACGATCCATAGACAAGGTCTTATGGTTCCACTCAGCAGTTTTTAAGAGGGGTATTCTTATCTTTTCCTACCTTTTCAAAGCCTATAACGTTTTGGTCTTATTTTGGACCTCTTATCAATACCGTATGCATATTGTACCTCATTATACACTTTGCAACTTAGAGAGCATCGAAGAAAGGAGAAAAGTGAGGTTTTGAGTCCAAGTGTGAGAATCGTCAAAGAGTTGGGCATTCTTCCAAGTATGTAAGGCTACCTGAAGTGTTGGATTGAGTCCATCCACGCACCCTTCCATATATTTGAGTCGAATTTGCGAATAAGAATTGAGTATTGAAAATCCTATAATCCTAATTTTTGAGTTTCTTGAATTTACTATGAGTCCTTATTAACATAAATGAACAAATTTATGCATTGTATTGTTGTTTATATGGAAATTGGGATACTAGACTTCTACTTGAAAACATAAACCCTAATTTGCATTACTCTATGAGATTTTATGTATTAGCTAATTGAGATCATAAGACACACTATCTCAGTTAAGTAACTTGAGTAGTAACTGAGCATGAGAAGCATATTATCTGTCTGCATCATACTTGAAGGGCATCTTAATTATTTTATGTGATGAACATGATTGAATGGAGTCTAGATGACCGTTTGAGTTTGAGTCATGATTGATTTCACCAATGTCACGATCTAGTCCCAGTCATGATGGCGCCTTTTAGATCCCACCTACAGGCCAATCAATCACGCAACCCACAGGGTACCTGTCCTAGCATCTAGTCAAGTCCAAATCAATAGAATAATAATGCAATAGCAGAATCTACCCAAAACCTAAAAGTCAGTTGTATAGAATTATAATAACGGAAAGATACATAGAACCAAAACATAAAATAGTATATATACAACTGAGAATGATCCTATAAAATACATCATAATACTACTCTATAAGGCCAAATGTTTGGAAATAATAGACGACCATCGAAGGAAAGAGACTACAAGGTATCCAGAATCGTTGGTGCTCACCAAAAGTCTCCTGCGCGCTCCTAAAACTCCCCAACTCAGCAACCATGGCCTGTACCTGGACTTGCACCATAAGAAGATGCAGAAAGTAGGGGTGATTACCAGAAAAGGCACCCAGTAGGCATCATCAGTCGACCAAGTGAAATAGTGAACATAAAAGAGCTCAAATATATAAATTGCAGCAATATAATGTAGAAATCCAAACTCAGATCAAAACATAGGCATATTAACAAACCATCAGCCCGCAACTAAACTAACTATATTAATGAACAATAACGAATTAGACTAACCCAAGTGATCAACAATAATGAACTGAATCAACCCAAGTGATGAACAATAATGAAGTCAACTAACAAATGATAAACAATGACGAACTGAACTAACCCAAGTGATGAGCACCAATACCGACTGGTGAAAACTGTGTAGGCCTATACCACAACTGCCCCATCTAAGGCCTGACACTGTATCCAGGTGTAAGGCCCTAGTAACTATGCTTGTACACCACCCAGACCCCCATAAGCTCAAGTGGTACACCCGCACATATTATAATTAGTTGTTATTGTTGTTATTATTATTGATGAACTTTTCATGTTGTTTGATAGGTTATTTTACATAAATTATTTCTTATAAAATTGAATAAAAAATGTATATATATATATATAAATATAAATATTTTTTATCTATTTTTATTATTTTGTGAATATCATTTAAAATATTGAGTCGATTTTTATGGATATTATTATGTTATTCCTTAAGAAATTCAAACGTATATAGGATATTTATTATATAATTTATCATTTTTAGAAAATTATAGAAAACAAATATCACTTTAAAGTTTTGAATCATTTTTTATCAGTATTTTGTCCTTCTCAAGATTTAATTCGATTAGTTTAATTTGTTAAAACTAAATCTAGCTGTTACAATGATACTAATAACAATTTTCAATAGTATAATTAAAATAAGGCTTATCATCATACTGTCCCCTCTCTTTTGACCCATCCACCAATACATATATTTACATGATTATTATTTGCTTTTGTCATTTTGAGAAGCTTATGGTAAATGTGTATCATTTTAAAGTGTTAAATTAATTTTTGATTAAATCCTAATTTTGTCATCGAAAAAGGGGTATTTTTCATACATTATTCAAAATCAAATTCTTAATTAATTAATTTTGTTACTAACTTGTGCCAATTTTATTTTTAGAATGAAAAAATTTTGCCAAAATGATTAGTCTTGCAAAGTAATCATTTTTTATGACTATTTAATAAAAAATTTATTCGCAATTTAGATAGGCTACATATGTATATATATGTTTTACTCTGGATTTGTTTTGAACCATTTGATTAAACGACCGGGTGGCTCAAATTGAGTCACTCTTCCCACAAGAATATTGACTTTAGGTAGCCTGTTCCTATTCCACATACCAGGCTCCACGCCTTTCTTTTCCCAAAAACATGCTTCTCCCTTTGCCTTCCATTGACACACTTTCTTCCACTAACTTCATCCCCCTTTTTCCGATTCAAAAAAAGAGGAGATGTCCTACCGTCTACATGCCCGACAAAGTGTTCGAATTTCGAATCAAGAACAGTGTTCAACGGCTAAAAATCCAAAAAAGGTAATGTGATTTTGATCTTTTAACATTCCCTCCCATTTTCAAAAGGACTTTTGGGGTTTCAAATCCGATTTTTGAAGTCCGATTTTTGGCCCATAACAGTTACACATTTTTCCGTCGTTCGACAGAGAGGAAAAAGAGTAAAAAATGGATCAGAGAAATCATTTTGAGAAAAATCATCTAGTAATTCTAAGAATAGTTTCATCTCCCTTCTTCGGCTTTCAGTACTTGAGTTCAAGTTTGGAAAAGAGTCTCGTCCTTGACGTAAACGCCTAGTTTGCTGCTCAACACAAGGTAAATCCTTTTCTGTGCTCAATTTGTTTTGCGTCTATTCTTGGTATTGCCTGTAAATATTTTCTTTCTTTAATGAAGGTGAAGTTCAGTTTAAGTTCTTGTCTTTCAGCAATTTTCAATTTAGTGTTCCATGTTGGTCTAATATGACATTGATATATTCTTCTTGTTGCTGCTCTGAAAAAAAATGTGGTCCATATCTGGGTTGCAAATTCAAATATTTGTTCTCCTTTATTGTTGCTTCATGTTAGAATCTTGCTATGTTTGGACTTTATATCATGGTCTTACGTTCAAGTTTGTTTAAACTTTATACACGCTCAAGTTGGCTCACCTCTATTTAACATATTATTTGCTTAACTTATGTAAGAATGAACTTGTTTTGATCCTTTTATCTAATCGGAAGGTTGAGAATAGTGAGTTTTATGATTTAGCCCTGTATAGTACCACAATCTTTTCCATCCTTTTTACTATCTCTGTGTTTTCCTTAGAAGAGGTTTAAAATTACTCCTTTGCATTAGGCGTAACTGCTATTTATTTTTTCATAATATTGTTTTCAACCATCGTTCATCTTTATTTTTGATTAACTAGCTCAATATTCTGTTCACAAGTATCCGTCCGAAATTTCCTTTTCCTTAACTCTAAGGCTCCTGGTTGTGTATCTCCCTTTAATATTTGAGTTGGTTATGATACTATTGTCGTCTAAGTCTAAATTTTGGAGTATAGTTTGTTTCAAGCTGGTAGTTAACTCAAATCTCAAGTTTAACTTAACCTCCACCCATTTACTCGCAGCCCGTCATGGTTTATGTCGCTCTGTTTAGGCTTAGTTAACGTTTGTTTCAGACTGCTTCTTGTTTAAATTTGTCTATTCAAAATGCTCATTCATTCAAGATTCCAAGTGGTCTGCATTTTCTTTATGTTCAAACTGCTGCTTAGTCAATTAAATCACTCTCCTACGTTCATGGGTGTGCTTCTGTCTGTTGTTACTGTTCTGTGTCATAAGTTTGGGTCGAATGTAGCTTTAGTCTTTGCGTATCAAATTTGGACGTTCATCAGATACATCCGATTAGTAGTATGTTTTCCATTGTGGTTCTTTCCTTCCTTGTTTGTAACAATGTGGTCCCTAAGTAACTAAGGTCTAGCTCGTCATAAATTTTGAATTTCCTCAAAGCCTCGATGTTTACAATGGATACACAATTCCATTCGACTAGAATTAACTTAATATATGTGCTTCCTATATGTGTGTATTTCCCCTCCAGTAGCTTTTGTTGTATTAGAATTATGTGATCACTCCTAATTGATAGCACACTTGGTTATACGTATCCACTGTTGGTTTCCTGCTCGTAGCTATTTTGATCATGGAACCTCTCTGAGCCTAGCAAATGGTTATAATATTCCTTTAATTTCACTGCTAAGAGAGGCCTCGACAACATGATTCAAACTTGAACATTGTTTCCCTTCTTTTGTTGGCTGAAAACTGATTTGCAACATTGGTGAGGAGTGCCTCTCCTCACTAATATCGTTTTGTGCTTACTTATCATTTTAGCGGAAAGATACGCTTCCTGTTTGCTTAGACTCCCTTTTAACTTGACTTAAAACCAAGCTCTTGTTGTATTTGAAGGATGTGTGTTCACTATCATACATTCTTGCCATGAATTGTAAGCAAACCGAATTTGTTTCCCTCACGGTTATATAAAGGGGTCAAGCACTTGTCTTTCATTTGATGACTCCCTGTTTGTTTGTTTGTTTGTTCTCTCTTAATGAAATGTTTCTTTATTGTTAGTATTGTTAACGGCAACAAAAGGCATATTGGTGCCATTAGGATGATAAAGTTGATATCTCACTTTATTTTGCCAATATTTACTTGATATATACCTTATATTAATTTCCTTTCTGACATTATCTCTTTGTTAATTAGTCCCTAATTTTTATTTATTTATTTTTTTGTTTCATGTGCACTCTTGAAAGCTAGAGTTCTCACTTTAAAACTCGTTTTGGCCCAATACATGGGCCGACAGCTATTAGGATCGTCATCACGCTCGAAGTCTCGTAAATTAGGAGTCAACGTTTCTTGGCTTTCTCCGTCCCCGTTTGATTACATTTCTTTCATACAAATCGATTAATATTTTCCTTATGTGAATGTGGATACATTGCCTAACTTGTTTATATTTTGAAGATTATTTTGTGATTAGTATTATTTGCTAACAAATTTAGTATTATATTCATAGAATGGACTCCCATAATTAGGCCACTTTAGATTTTAAGTTGATTTCTCAAAATAATGTAATATTTTCACTTGAGTCATTTTAAGTCTTTTAACAATTTTTTTAAAAATAATATAATAAAATATATTTGAGAATTTTACATTTTTTTAACTATTTTTTTTATAAATCATTATATCTTTCCTAAAAAATAACTATGACTTAAGTACTATGCTATTTTCTTAGTATAACCTCTTGAGATTCTAGTTTTTCTCAACATATTCAATAATACAAGGTATATATATGCATACATCATCCACAAGGCATATCTTTTATCTTGGTTTTCTCTATACTAGGTATATCATTTATTACAAGTCATATTCTTATTCTTATTTTTATTATCCATCGCAATTTTACGAGGGCTATTTATCCATAGACAAAATATAAAATTTTACGTCTTGCCATGTTTTTACTACAATATATAGGTGTTATCATTTTATCAATTCACATAAATAAAATAATTTGCTCCATATTTTGACAACACACATACATATATTTTATTTTATTTTATGCACATACAAGATCACACACTTTACGTAATTTTTACTTTATTTTAGTTACTTATTGTATTTCAAAAAATCTCATTTCATTTAACTTTTACTTAAATTATATGTTTTGTTATATATCTACACTACATTATCCTATTTCATCTTTCATATTGATTTTGAAAATAAAATGATAAGTTTTCATAACAAATATTCCCATGAATTATTTATGATAAATTTTATAGGTTTATTTATCCCATATAATTTTAAACATGCGCTTATATTTTTCTAATATATAAATTACCCCACATTTCAAGTTCATTCATTTACTATATTGATTATTTAATTTAATTTCATGACAAAATAATAATATAATATTTTTAAAGCTTTCCACAGATATTAGAGAATACGTATGACATACCTTGTATTTTGTCCTTTTTCTAACTCAAATTAATCATTATTTTTTATCATTAATTTTAATGAATAATTATCACGAGTTATTTTCCTAGGCTAAGTTTAAGGACTATCTTTAGATAGACTCTGAGGGATGTCTTCCACCTTCCCTTCGAGTAACCAAAAACCTTACCTAGAATTTTACTGGTTTCACAAATCAAAACAGAGTTTACATTTACATTTTCTTAAATTGGTTTCCTAATATTTTTCTTAAAATTAGGTGGCGACTCTAAAATACTTTTTCAAAAACCCAAGAGCACAGCCACATGATATTGCGAGTTATTCCGATCGGTTCAAAAATGGGGCGCGATAGATGTGCTGTGATATATTCGGGGTAGGTGGCATCCTTTTGATTGTTTAGCCTCTTGGGTATTAGCTTAGGTTACACTGATGTTGCCCTATGAGTTGCTTTACATAAAAAGAGGGTCTGGTAAGAGTCGAATATGAGCTAGTGCATGGAACAAGCATGCGTGCTGACATGACTTGTACCTATATGAGTGTGTATATCCTGTTTCTATAGAGATGTTGACCTGGAGACTGTGCATTGATTATATGCCATACTTTGGCCTGATTCTGGTATAGATATGACTCTACGGGGTATGGTCATCCTAGATACTTATGATGCACCGTGATTGTCCATGTTTTCTTTGGGCATTGGGGATTGATGAGGTTATGTTATACTTGACCTTTGTTGGTCATTATTCTACAATGATTTGTGATATGTGTATATATATATATATATACCTCGATGTACTACTGATAGTTGTTGTGCATTGCTTCTCTCCAACTGATGCTAGGGTATCTATTGTACTTGAGAGAGAGATATAGTAGTTATTGTTGTGTGGGTTGGATTGAGATTGTAGGATACTTGGGTTGTGAGGTTGTCACCTACGTTTACTCTGGGCACTACATGACTTTAGAGTTTCAAATCTGGATATATTGGTTGAGTGAGTGACTATTTGACATTTCATCCAAATGACGCTCCCCATCGCCATTGAGTGCTAATTATCACATTCGAGAGTCCAATCCCTAGGTGACACTCCTCGTGGTCAGAGTCCCAGTGATAAAGACTAAGCTTCCAGGCAATGAATGTAGATTCTAGAGATCGAATGCCGATTAAGATTTGGGTCGAGGACCCGATTGATGTATGGTACTTTGGGTCGAGAACCTTGTTGATTTTATTTTATGGGCAAGGCCCCGTGATTGACATTCTAAGGTAAGACACACTTCTTATGCAAGGGGGATTCTTTCTTCCACAAGGGATATGTCCTACAGTTCTGCTTGTATATTTTGAATTGGGTGCCATATGCTGATACAAGGTTGAGGACCCGGATGTTATGTGATTGTTTAAACGAGGCTCAAGATTGATTACCCATAGATTCACACACCTATTTATAGCCTGATTGTGCATGGGTTTACCTCTTGGACTTATAGGGGCTCAGGGGTCGTTTAGTCTTAAACACCAAGATCCTACACCCACATATAACTGACCCTTGTTCTTATGATGTGGAGAGCTGGGCTCTGTGAAATCTTATGGGATTCTGTGGTACTTTTGAGGGATTCTATGATGATCTGTCAGTTCTATATTGTGCACGAGTGTACCTTCTCAGCTTATGGGGGGCCAGTAGGTGTATAAGCATAGATACTACGGCCTTACACCCACATACAATACTATGCCTCAGTTGGGAGCAGTTATGATATTAGCCTACGCACTCTTCGTCAATCAATATCGATGTTCAACGTTCGGGTTAGTTCAGGTTATCATTGTTCTTCACTTTGGTTGGTTTAGTTGTGGTCTGATTCTAAACATGCGTATTGTTATACTCCCTTTTAACTCGAGGTCAAACAACATACAACATATAGGTGAGTCCTAAATTATTAACTTAAGGAGTCACTACCTAGTTATTTTTAATGTAAATTAGGATACCTATTTTTACTACAATGATGCTAAAATTAATTCCATTGTAAAATCTACTTAACCTATGTGATTCTAGATAAGAGTTCCAGTTATCCTAAAAGGAAGGGATTAGGCATCTTTTAGGATTTGTTAAAAATAATTATCGACCAAACTTAGGCTAAGAAAATTAAGACTAATTTAAATGCTAAAAAAAATTAAATAGTCAAGAAAAGTAAATTGGAAAATAATTTTTTTATCTTAAAAATCGACAACACACTTAAAACTTTTTAAAAAAATCTTTTGTATTTGAAATGAAATGACTAGCATTTTTTATTTGGAGAAGTGATGAAACAACACTTTTTTTTTTTTTGAAAATGGTAAACACCAATAAAATAATTTTGTATATGGAAATAATGCTCATATTTTGAAAAAAATATTTTTTAAAGAGCTTGGCCTTGAAAACAAATATTGATTCTTTTAGAAATATAACAAAAAGTTAATGTCACGGGAATGATTTATTTCTAACTAGAGGTGCCCAAACCCAAAAATCTGTATTATACTAACTATGTGGGTCAAAAATGATAACATATTTAAATAATACAAACAAGTTTATATTGTAAAGAAAAAAATAAATTAGCAGGCAAGTAATGAAAAATGAGTAGCCATGAATGACTCCAAGCAAGACTCCTTTGTTCGGCTTGCTATTCGAGATAATCTAAGACGTTGACTCAATATGAAGGTATGACAATGTCAAGTCATGTGACTTGAATTTTGCGGGAGTCTCAAATTGAGACTCCATTTGCTCCCAAGAAGTTTATACAAATAAAGAGAAAAATATAAAGATTAGTAAGACATTCAACTTTCAGAATATTAAATAAAATAAACAAATAAAAAAGGAAAGCCATTACATCAAATATATTACCTAGAAACAGATAAGTAAATGAATAAGAAGTAAAACAAAATATATTAAAAAAAAAAACGAACTATAATGGTGTTATACATGTTCTCACTTAAACTAAGGACAGAAAAATTCTACATATAATTTAAATAACTGCAAATGCATAGGCTCTTTACTAATACTTGTCTTGAGTGAAAAACTCAATGTAGCATTGCATGCAGTTAATTAAAAAAATGACTTGGATTTGACAACATAAATATAATTTAAACTTAGTAGGAAATGGAGGAGATTAGAGAGGCAACTAAGCTTGAAAAAATCAGGACATGGACAGCAT